>KV001962.1:75766-116331 GCA_001598015.1 Dorcoceras hygrometricum | reverse complement strand
CTTGATCATCTTCAAGGAGAAAACCATATCTCTCTGGAGCTCTAGGAATCCTTTCGGATCTCCTAGGTGCGACCATATCTGGTACTGGCTCAGTAGGTGTGGGAGACTCACCTGGTACTTCAATTGGTTCTCGAACCTCTTCGAGCTACTATTCTGCCCTTTCTATCGAGTAGAAGTTCCCTTTCCATAAAGGTGGCATTCCTAGAAACAAACACTTTTGTTTCGCTGGGATAGTAGAAGTAGTATCCAATGGAATTCTTTGAATACCCAATGAAGTAGCATAAGATGGATCTCTTTCCATCTTATCTCCCACTGTCTGCTTCACGTAAGCAGGACATCCCCAAATCCTCATAAATGAGTACTTGGGTGGTTTGCCCATCCATATCTCATATGGAGTCTTATCCACTGCCTTGGTGTGGACATTGTTCAACAACATTACCGCCGTTTCGAGCGCATAGCCCCAAAACGAGGTGGGAAGTTCAGTGAAGCTCATCATAGATCGAACCATGTCCAACAAGGTCCGATTACGACGCTCCGCTAAACTATTGAGCTGTGGTGTGGCCGGAGGGGTCCACTGCGTGAGAATCCCATTCTCTTTTAGATAGTCTTGAAACTCAGCACTTAAGTATTCACCACCTCGATCAGATCGAAGTGCCTTAATACTTTTGCCTAATTGATTCTCTACTTCAGCCTTGAATTCTTTGAACCTTTCAAAGGATTCAGACTTGTACTTCATCAAGTACAAGTACCCATACCTAGAGTAATCATCGATAAAGGTGATGAAGTATGTGTGACCATATTTAGTACCAATACCAAACGGGCCGCATACATCAGTATGGATCAAATCCAATGGGCCTTGGGCACGCTCACTCTTGTCCTTGAAGGGTTGCTTGGTCATCTTTCTCTTAAGACAAGATTCACAAGTTGGTAGAGAGTTAATGTCTGACAGATCAAACAAGTCACTCCTAACTAACTTGTTCATCCTACTTAGAGAAATGTGACCTAGCCTAGCGTGCCAAAGTTGTGCTGAATTCAAGTTATCGTGTTTCCCGTTTAATCGTTGTTGTATGTGCTTCGACATCGTGAGTTGGAACGTCTTTTAATTTTAAGGTGTATAAATCATTTTCGCGTTCATTCCGATCAAACATTCATTCTTGTAAATATTGCAAATCGAATTAGCAAACATACAAGAATATCCATCTATATCAAGCATAGGAATAGAAATAATGTTTTTAATCAATTCAGAAACAAATAAAACGTCTCGTAACAACAACTTAAAATCTGAAGACAGAAATAAATAAATATCTCCTATAGCTACTGCAGCAACTATTGCTCCATTGCCAAGCCTTAAGTGGGTCTCACCCTCTCTAAGACGTCGACTTCTTGTCATCATCTGCAAATCATTGCAGATGTGAGATCCACATCCGGTATGAAGTACCCAAGAAGTTGAATTAAGAGACATATTTATTTCAATATAGAACATACCTTTCGCAGTTCGCAACTGCTCGAGGTACTCCTTGCAGTTCCTCCTCCAATGCCCAGCCTTGTGGCAGTGGTGGCAAACATCCTCAGACTTGTTTGGCTTTGAACCCTTTGCCTTTGGCTTCTTGGCAGACTTTTCCTCCTTCGCAGGAGCAGAACGCTTCTTGCTCTTTCGTCTGGGCCCCTTCTTCACAGAGGAAGAAGAACCCAGAAGGAGGACGGGTTTGTCCTTCTTTATGGTCCCTTCAAACACTACGAGCATGTTAACCACCTCTTCAAGGGTGGCTTCTAGCTTGTTCATGTTGAAGTTGACCACAAAGGGGTCAAATGCAGCGGGTAGCGAGAGGAGAAGTACATCCACCGACAGCTCGTGTGGAAGTGCGATATCAAGGCCCGACAGCTTTTCAACAAGCCCAATCATACGAACCCCATGCTCGCGGACCGAAGTCCCATCGCGCATGCGGCTCGTCATCAGCTCCTTGACAGCCGTGAACCTCTCATGTCGAGAGTTCTCCCCGTACAGCTCTTTGAGATGATGAAGTATGTCAGCAGCATACTTCGTCTTCTCAAAACGCAGTTGCATTTCATTGGACATCGATGCCATCACATAGCACCGAGCTTTAACCTCGTCGTCCCACCATTGTTTAAGCGTTACCAGCTCCTCAGGACTGATATCGACAGGGGCAAACTTCGGAGCACTCTTCTCTATCGCATAGAGAAGTTTCTCCAAAGCCAATACAAGATTGAGGTTGCGTAGCAAGTCTTGGTAGTTCAGACCGGTGAACTTGTTGCTATCCAGTATAGTAGCGAGCGGGTTTTTCATCGAAACCATTTTATTTACAGTAATACTGAGAGGAAAACGGACATACATTACTAACTATATATAAAATAAACGCTAAGACATAAAACATGGTCATTTAGTTTTATGAATTACCCTCCCAATATTTTAACGATTTCACCACCCTCTAATGAAATCGAGAAAACAGGTTTCTTTAGTGGGTACACGGAGCCCAATCAAGCGACCATGGACCCGAATAATATCAGCCATCCATGACCCCCAAAAGGTAGTTTCCGATTGCAACCGGTGCAACCTCCATGTATTCACCTCACGTCCAGTAAGGGCCCAATAATATGACGCCGTTTACTATCACGTGTCAAGATTGACCCATCAATGTTGAGTCGTGAAGGACGGTCCCCTTAACAACCCCAATAATATGAGCCAACGTTAAAGGGAGTTCCAACCGACTCACAACAGGTGCCAATGGCATGTACAGCTTTCCGACATACATAAACCCCCTCAATAATATGAGCCAGGCCATGTATGCGGGTAGCACGACGTACACTCATTGTTGATGGAAGGTAGGGATAATTTAAACAGATTTAAATTCCCTTAGTTTATCGAATAAACTTTTAATCTTGATATCAGTTTTAAATCATATTTAAAACGAGGGATTTTAATTTTGAAAATTTGGTCTCATTAATATTTCAAATAATAATTTAAAACATGCGGATTCAACATATATCGAATATATATAAATTCGGGATGATCGATCGCGAGAGCTATGCGATCCGTGGTTGCCAATCACGGACCTGGGTCCAGTCCTAGGTGAAATACAATATGCAATGCAATCCTATTACAATTGCTTCCGGTTTTACAGATTTTCGGTCTTCAATATCTTTGATCGTCATCTCCACCGTCTTCAAATGTCCTCCCAGTAAATCTTGTAATTTACATTTAATTGCCATGACATATTGGGATACAAATTTGTAGGGGTGGGAACGGACCACAAACAGACCCACTTTATAACGATATAACAACAATATATATACAACCAAAATCGCAAAACCTAAAGCATACACCTAACACATTGGGCACGACTCTCGATCATCCCAAACATGCAATCAATCTAATTAATTGACATAAATTAATAATCAAATCATATTTGACAATTTCCTCCAAAATCATATTTTAATTATAAAATCATATTTTATAACTAAAAAAAATCGCATTTTGTCGACAAAATCGTATTTTATCAACAAAATCATATTTTAATTATAAAATCATATCCTATAATCAAAATCACATTTCGTTAATTTTAATTGCATCAAATTGGGCTTAAAACAATTTTAGGCCCAAAATCTCAAAAATTTCAAAATCAATTTGGTCAAACCAAAATTCGGCCCAATATCAAATATTAGCCAGAAAACTTCACGGGCTTCCCGGGACAGGCCCGAAACAAAACCTAGAAGAAATTAGCCGTTTCAACGCTGCCGTAAACATCACCGGATGGCGGCCGCACGGCGGCGGCCGCCGCCACCACATAGCGTGCGGCACTCGGCCGCACGCTTGCCGCGACGTGCGCGGCAGCGCCGCACCAAGCATGGCGCACAGACGGCGCATGCTGCGCCCATCCATCGCGTGAAGGCAGCAGCCACCGGTCGGCCCCCATGCGCGGCCAGCAAGAATGGTATCGCGCGCGCTCATGCGCGCGCGGCGGCGCCTGCAGCCATTTTCAAAATTTTTTTTGTTTCGATTCTGAAATGATTGAAATCGATACAATTCAGGCATAAAATGTATTGAAAGATCCGAGCCTGAGCTTTGATACCGCTGTTGGCGACAATGGCGGATCCAGATCCCGTTTCCCGAGGGCGCAGCGGAAGTTTAAAATTTGCCCCGAGATACGTTCAATACATTACAAATAATCAATAAACCATACATAGGATGTTTATCGATTGTTACCTTGCTGGCGTCTAGGCGCCTGGCTCCGACCAGTTTCACAAGGAAACCGGCACTTCAAAAGGTAGGCGGCGGTAGATCGTCTAATCAGGTCCACGATCGGAAACATGATTCCTCCGTCAATCTGCACTAGAAGATCTGACGGATTTTGGCACGAACGGATTCTCCTCGTCACGCTGATCGAAACAAGTCCGATCATGATCACCGGCGGCGGGCGGCGGTGCGGGGCGGCGGCGGCGCTTGGAGGTGGCCGGCGGCGGCGTGAGGTTTGTGGAGAGGAGGGGGCGGCGTGCTCTAGTTCTAGGGTTTGTGTTCTTGTGTTGTGATTAAAGCCCTAGGCATATCAACATATAGACCTATGATGGGCTTGAACCGGCCCATTGGACTTGGGTCAGGCCCAGGTCCATATGAACATTCGGTTCATTTAAATCACCGTGGCTTCATCATAATCCCGATCGACGATCAGATCGGACCGAACGAATCAGTTTCCAAAACTGAGTATTATGATGTGAAAACAATTTTTCAGACCACCTAGACCAAAATTAAAGTTTAGCCCCTCAACTTTGGGAAATCGCAATTTGACCCATGTTGACTTTTAGGAAGTCGCACTCCCTAAATTCCTCCTCCTATGCTCAACACGTTGAGCTCAGTTTCCATGCGGGAATCGTGAATTCAGTACTTGTGTGACCCTCAATGGTTCAGGGATACAGCTAGCCATGGGCCCACAACCATTGTGACTCCGAAATCACAATTTCGGACTTGCCCAACGGATCATGGTAAAGCGCCTAGCAACATCGCCCCATGATCCCCTAGGTATCACTGATAGTGCCTACAAGAACCAGTTGGTCGTGGTTAGCATACAGTACGGTCCTTTCAACACACATATCCCGATCAGATCAACGACCATTGGTAAATCGAGAGTCGCTAAAGATCCGATAGCTATGGACACATCTTGGAGATCAAATAGTGACATCACGAGTATTACAAGGTAAACCCATTTACCTAAAACACATCCAGTACTCTGGCCAGAGATTTGTCACACTATTGTCTCCTCAGATAGCATAGGATATCAACGCGTTAAAGCGAGCGGTGAATCCTCGACAGCGAAGCATCGACTCCTACATGCATCGGGACCTCACCCAATCCCGCCACCTAATGACCCCAAGTGAGTCGGTAAACGGGTCAAAGTGAGGCCCCTATCATGTAGAGTCTCAATGACGTTTTGAGTAGTGAGGACTAATCAGTACAACCAAGACCTTGGACTTATCCACTCGACAAATGGTAACCACTTGGAAAGTCCGAACGAGGGTAGTTCGATAGATCACCAGGTCACTATCCATCTGCATGCTCAGAACATCACAATGTTCCCTACCAATGAAACTTGGTACTTCACATCGCAGATGCTAGTCTCAAGCTCGGGCGGCCTTATCCTCATTTTTACGGCCCAATCGACTAGGAACAAATTCAGAATACACAGTGACTATTAGATGTGTTTCATGATAGCCATCATATCCACTATCACATCTAACATACACTATGGTGCATTCTAGGTCTTTATCCAACACAATTGTTAACATTATAATCATAATGAAGATAAAGAATGCCATAAATAAATGCGAATTTCATAAATAAAGATTGTCATGTACAAGAGTCAATAAAACCCACATGCCACAAATTGGCTAGTTGGGCATCTACTCTAACAAAGCTTACTAAGATAAGCTTGCATATTGCTTGAGCCAACCAGCTCAGCGTTTTCTGCACAGCTCTATATTTCGGCTTTAACTTCCTCAAATGATTGAGAAAAGCTTTTTATATTCTAGGACCATTTCATTTAGTGCAGTAACAAGGTCCTCAAATGATTGAGAAAGCTTCTTATATTCTAACCCACATCTGATTTCACGCTCGAGTCGTTCCTTCAGAGATGGTCCTTGCTATCATCAGCTCTGAGTCCAGCTGTACCCTCAGTATTGTTTTTTTTGAAGATAAAATTGAGTTCATGGCAATGAATCTACAGTTTTAATGATCGACTTTCGATCAAGAGCCAGTATATAACTATTTCAGTTAAAGGAAGTAAAGTTTCAGATTTGAGGATTTATGGTATAGAGGACCCGATCACTCAGGAAGGGATAGGATTATAGTAGGACCGTAATCCCTTCATGGAAGGGTCAGGATTATGGAAATATTGTAATCCCTTCACATAGAAGTTACTGATCAGTTAACATGCTTCATGCACAAGGACCACCAAAGAGCCTCTATACCATAAGTCATTCAATTAAGCAATTCAGATCCGAGTTCCGATCTGTCTTTCAGTAGAAAGATTTCAGATTCATATGTCTTCCTTTATTCTAAGTATTATGATCCAGTTATGCCTGCATTTATGTGATCTTTGTTATCTCAGTTTTACTTACTGAACCCTTAGGCTCACTAGTTTTCCCGATGCAGGTGAGGCAGCTCATGGGCAGGCGGATGGCACAAGTTGAACCAGATCTGGGGGCTGTGTGTGCTTGTCAATGGCCAGAGTTTTCCGCATAGTCACAACTGTTGTTGTTTTGATCTTTTGACGAACTGTATTAAGATCCACTACAACAATATAGAATTCATATAGAGTTCCCGTAGTTGTAATATCTGATTTTTTGAATCGAAATCTGAAGTCTTTAACTCGAATCTGTTTCGACTATTACTTTGGCGCCATTTGCTTTATTTCAGCTTTGTGTAAGGGAATACAACTTACTTTATTTCAAAATTTGGTCCTTCTATTTCTTTCAAATTTTAAATTTACTCTAATTCCGTTGATTCCCGTGGGTTTGGGTGTCACAACTTGGTATCAGAGCATGGTCCTGAGATAAACACACTTCCCAGTTTGGAGTAGCTTTCGTTGTCCGTATCTCCTGATTTGTGAGTTTTATTGTTATGTTAAGAGTTCTTTCTCTTTCGAGTTCTGATGTTATTTTGTGGTGGATTGCCGGCTATAGATTAAGATGTCAAGAAGAGGGAGAGGTAGAAGAAGCACCCCAGTAGATGAAACCAATCCAGATAGTAACGCTCGTATTGCCCAACTTTTAGAGCTGTTGGTAGCGTAATCCGGCAGAGGCAATGGCCAATCTTCGAGCAGGTTTCGAAGACAGAAACCGAAGGAGTTCAGTGGTACAACAGATCCACTTACTGCTGAGAGCTGGATTAAGTCCATGGAAGTGATTTTTGAGTACCTTCAGATTCCAGATCTGTATAGGCCAAGGTGCGCTATCTATATGCTAAGAGATGATGCAATTATCTGGTGGTAGGGAGCAAAGCTGTCAGTGGATTTGGCAAATCTCTCGTGGGATGAGTTCAAACGAGTGTTCTTTGAGCAGTACTTCAAAGCAGACGAGAGGTCTCAGTTGAACCGAGAGTTCTTGACCCTGAAGCAAGGGAGTCTGACTGTGCAAGAATACATCCAGAAGTTTGATAGAGGCTGTTCCTTTGTACCTCTTATCGGAAGGGACCCCGAGGAGAAACTAAGTCACTTTGTGGAAGGACTAAGACTTACATTTAAGTTGAATGTCAGGTTAGTCGGACCCAGATCTTATAGGGAAGCAGTAGATAAGGCCCTGCGAGTGGAGAGGGATTGGAAAGATGTGGAACAGGAGAGACAGCAGAGGAGGCAATCTTTTCAGCAGGTAGATCCGAGGCCATTTAAGAAGCAGAATAAGAACCAGCAGCGACCCTAAGAACCAAAACCTATTCCAGCCCAACCTATCAATGCAGTACCAGTTGGAGTTAGCAATCCGGTTTGTCCCAAGTGCCATAAGAACCATCCGGGACAATGCAAAGATGGCCAGAGCGGATGTTACAAGTGTGGTGCTCAAGGCCACATCTCTAAGTTCTGTCCTCAGTCGAAACAACTGGTGCCCAGCAGAGCATACGTCATGACAGCTGAACAAGCCAACCCTGATTCTACAGTAATTACGGGTAAGATTTTGGTTGCTGCTTTGTCCTCCTTTGCTCTGTTAGATTCGGGTGCGACCCATTCCTTAATAGCTGAGGATGTTGCTAAGAAGTTACCACATAAGTCAGAAATATTGTCTATAGGCTATTGCGTAACTGTACCATCAGGAGAAGAGTTGATATCTTGTAGCATATATCGTGACTTAGAGCTTGAACTTCAAGGACATGTAGTTACCGCCAATTTGATTGTGTTTCCCATGCCTGAATTCGATTTGATTTTGGGAATAGACTTGTTATCCAGATATGGAGTAGTGATCGACTTTACTCAGGACAGTAGTTGTAAATCTGTCCACGGGATCTCAGATTTCGTTCAAATCTGACCAGCTTCAGAGAATTCCTCGCCTTGTCTCCACCTTGAAGGCCCAGCATTGTTTGAGGAAAGGAGGAGTAGGGTTTCTAGTGAGTTTATCCTCCCTAGCCGTTTCTAGTAAACCCCAACTTTCAGATGTGGAGGTGGTGAACAAGTTCCCAGAAGTGTTTCCAGAAGACATCAGTGGTTTAACTCTAGATAGAGAGATAGAGTTTGCTATCGACTTAGTGCCTGGAGCAGTTCCGGTTTCCAGACCTCCCTATAGGCTTGCTCCTACAGAGATGAAAGAGCTGAAAGAACAAATTCAAGACCTGTTGGATAAGGGATTTATTCGACCTAGTACATCCCCGTGGGGAGCCCTAGTTTTGTTCGTTAATAAAAAGGATGGGAGTTTCAGATTGTGTATAGACTACCGTGAGTTGAATCAGCTCACCATTAAGAATAAGTACCCCTTGCCTAGGATTGCGGAATTGTTTGATCAGTTGAAGGGAGCAGCAGTGTTTTCTAAGATAGATTTAAGATCTGGATACCATCAGCTGAAGATTAAAGAGATGTATATAAGACAACTTTCAGGACAAGATACAGCATTATGAGTTTTTAGTGATGCCTTTTGGACTAACTAATGCTCCATCTATTTTTATGGATCTGACGAATAGATTTTTCCAGCCATTTTTGGATCAGTTTGTAATAGTGTTTATAGATGATATCTTTATTCCAAGACCAGCTCTGAGCATGCCGCTCAGTTCGTATAGTTACAAGTTTTGAAGGACAAGAGATTGTTTGCTAAGTTTAGCAAATGTGAGTTTTGGCTGGAGAAAGTTGCGTTTTGGGTCACATCATCTCTAAAGATGGTTTAGAAGTCCAACCAGCTAAGGTAGAAGTTGTGCGAGACTGGCCTGTGCCTAGATCTGTTTCAGAAGTGATGAGCTTTTTGGGACTTGCTGGATATTACAGACAATTTACTCAAGGATTTTCAAGGACAGCAGTTCCATTGACATCGTTGACTAGGAAACAAGTTAAATTTGAATGGACCCCTAGTTGTCAACAGAGTTTTGAGAAGTTGAAGCAAGCGTTGATAGAAGCTCCAGTTTTGACCATGCCTTCTGAGAAAGGGAATTTTGTGATCTTCACAGATGCTTCCAAACTAGGTTCAGGAGCTGTATTGATGCAGGATCGTAGAGTAGTATCATATGCTTTCAGACAACTGAAGAACCACAAAAAGAATTATCCCACGCATGATTTAGAATTAGTAGCCGTGGTTTTAGCCATTAAGATCTGGAGACAATATTTGTATGGGGAGAAGTGTGAGATATTTACAGATCATAAGAGTTTAAAGTACTTCTTTACCCAGAAAGAATTGAATATAGACAGAGGAGGTGGTTAGAGCTAGTCAAAGATTACGATTGTACCATTAGCTACCCCCAGGAAAATACAACGTGGTGGCAGATGCTCTTAGCAGGAATTCGATAGGGTTAACGCAGATTACAGCTCAGAGGCCCTTAGAATATGAGATTGAGAATTTTGGTCTAGAGCTGGTTCCCCGTCATAGTACCGCAGTTCTAGCAGATCTCACTATTCGATCAGATCTGTTGGATCAGATCCGAGAAGGACAGCTGTTAGATGAGCAGCTGTAGAATTGGGTTAATCAAGATATAGAGAGAGGTAGTAATCTCTATACTACAGCGGGATGAGTTGTCAGATATCAAGGCAGCTTATGGGTTCCTAGTGTGAATAATTTGAGATCAGATCTGATGACAGAAGCTCATACAGCCCCGTATACAGTGCATCCTGGAGCACTAAGATGTACAAAGATCTCCAGAAGCTGTATTGGTGGCCAGGCATGAAACACGATATTGCTAGATTTGTTTCAGAGTGCCTGACTTGTCAGTTGGTCAAAGCTGAGCATCAGAGACCAGCTGGGATGCTGAAACCCCTGCCGATACCAGAATGGAAGTGGGAGAGTATTTCGATGGATTTTGTAGTTGGTTTACCCAGATCTGTTCAAGGATACAATTCAATATGGGTTATAGTAGACCGACTTACCAAATCTGCTCGCTTCATACCAGTTAAGACAACTTACGATGTAAGCAAATACGCTGAGTTGTATATAAGGGAGATAGTAAGACTTCATGGGATTCCAGTTTCGATTGTATCTGATAGAAATCCAAAGTTTATGTCAGCCTTTTGGAAGAGTCTACATAGAGCTTTGGGTACTAAGTTAACCTTTAGCACAGCTTCTCACCCACAGACAGATGGTCAATCAGAAAGGGTGATTCAGGTATTAGAAGATCTGCTCAGAGCTTGTATCATTGATTTTTCAGAAAGCTGGGATTCAAAGCTGCCTTTGGTAGAATTCACGTACAACAATAGTTTCCAAGCATCCATTCAGATGGCCCTTTACGATGCTCTCTATGGCAGAAAATGCAGAACACCCATTTATTGGGATGAGATAGGAGAACGAGATGGTTTGGGACCAGAATTAGTAGAACAAACTACTGAAGCTATTAAGAAAGTAAGAGATCGATTGAGAACCACTCAAAGCAGGCAAAAGAGCTATGCTGACAACAGACGCCGTGAGTTGAGCTTCGAATCTGGAGATCATGTTTTCTTAAAGGTAGCACCGATGAAAGGCGTGATGAGATTTGAGAAGAAGGGTAAGCTAAGTCCAAGGTTCATTGGTCCATACGAGATCTTGGACAAAGTAGGAACGCTGGCTTATAGACTAGCATTACCCCCACATCTGTTCTCGGTGCATAATGTTTTTCACGTATCAGCTTTGAGGAAGTATGTTCCCAACCCGTAGCATGTTGTAAGCTATGAGCAAAAATCCAACTTGCACCAGATCTGAGCTATGAGGAGTGACCAAAAAGGATTCTTCATAGAGAGATAGGAAGTTAAGGAACCTTTAGCATCCCAATGGTTAAAGTTCAGTGGTCTAACCAATCTGAGCGGGAAGCAACTTGGGAGACAGAAGAGGATATGCGTAGTCTCTACCCAGAGCTATTTGGTAAGTAAATTGCGAGGACGAAATTTCATTAAGGAGGATAGAGTTGTAGCGCCCCAAAATCCATAAGACCACAAATTTATTAGCCTATCTTTTCTAAGGGCTGTTTTGTTATATCGAGCATTTAAGATTTCAGTTCAAATCTGATTTTTCTTTGACCCAGCTTTGAAGCAACGACCCAGAAGGTTTCAGAATGGATTTTGCCCAAGCACAAATCTGAAATGGTCCAGATCTGAATTCCCTTTTTACAAATAAAATGATTTTAGTTGGGAGATCTATCTTGTTAAAATAAGGTAGCAAGATTTCAAATTTAAAATAGTAGTAGGGAGTTTTTAGCAAATCTTTTAAAAGGACAAGAGTTGGCACGACAACCATGCCTACTCAAGTGTTTTTACCTACGACCCAATCATTTATCCTTGTATAACATGTTTTACGTGAGGTTCTGGATTCATTTTGGTTTCAAGAAAACGTTAAGTTCTTTCAAAATACTGAAAATTTCTCAGAAGAGTGCTTGAGGAGACTTCCAGCCGCGACCATCTGCACGTTGCGATCTTCATTCAGGCAAGCAAAGTTGATTCTTGATACATCTGGAAAACATATAGTACTTCGTTGTTTTTTGTGTATGCTTGCCTGTTTAGTTCAGTTAATGTTTGAGTTGAGCTATGAATTCACTTCTTTGATGCTTTAGTTTTGAGGAAACTCACCAGAAGGTTTAGCAAGCAACTGTGTTTTAAAATATACTGAGTTGTACATGTTCCAGTTAAGATAAAGCCAAGAGAAGCTTCTCCTTGTTCTTACGTATTGCGAAGGTTCTGGACATTGAAACTAAACAAATAAGCAACGCTGGTTCGATCGGGAGCAAGTTCCGATTTAGATAAGCGAAGCTGGTTTGTTTAGATACTGTCTGAGTCCAAGCAGTATTTCGTGTTTCTTAGCCAAGTCTGTTTCTATGAGTAATGATATTTTTAGCCAAATCTGTTGTTGGGTTTCTCACAGTTGAGTAACCTATCAAATCTGAAATATTTTCTCCGTAGCTCCTGTTACTGTTTTCTCAATAAGATCTGTTTGCTCAGACCAAATCTGTTTCTCTATGTCAAATCTGTTTTCGAAGAACCAGATCTGTCTTTCCCATTCACTAGCCACTCTTTAGTCAAAGCTGTTATTTACACCTAAGATCTGTTTATACAACCAAAGCTGACCTTTGCGCATAAGACCTATTTTATCTAACCCACATCTAATTGCACGCTCGAGTCGTTCCTTCAGAGCTGGTCCTTGCTATCATCAGCTCTGAGTCCAGCTGTACCCTCAGTATTGTTTTTTTTTTTGAAGATAAAAATGAGTTCATGGCAGTGAATCTACAGATTTCAATGATCGACTTTCGATCAAGAGCCAGTATATAATTATTTCAGTTAAAGGAAGTAAAGTTTCAGATTTGAGGATTTATGGTATAGAGGACCCGATCACTCAGGAAGGGACATGATTACAGTAGGACCGTAATCCCTTCATGGAAGGGTCAGGATTATGGAAATATTGTAATCCCTTCACATAGAAGTTACTGATCAGTTAACATGCTTCATGCACAAGGACCACCAGAGAGCCTCTAGACCATAAGTCATTCACTTAAGCAATTCAGATCCGAGTTCCGATCTGTCTTTCAGTAGAAAGATTTCAGATTCATATGTCTTCCTTTATTCTAAGTATTATGATCCAGTTATGCCTGCATTTATGTGATCTTTGTTATCTCAGTTTTACTTACTGACTCCTTAGGCTCACTAGTTTTCCCGATGCAGGTGAGGCAGCTCATGGGCAGGCGGATGGCACAAGTTGAACCAGATCTGGGGGCTGTGTGTGCTTGTCAATGGCCAGAGTTTTCCGCATAGTCACAACTGTTGTTGTTTTGATCTTTTGACGAACTGTATTAAGATCCACTACAACAATATAGAATTCATATAGAGTTCCCGTAGTTGTAATATCTGATTTTTTGAATCGAAATCTGAAGTCTTTAACTCGAATATATTTCGACTGTTACTTTTGGCGCCATTTGCTTTATTTCAGCTTTGTGTAAGGGAATACAGCTTACTTTATTTCAAAATTTGGTCCTTCTATTTCTTTAAAATTTTTAATTTACTCTAATTCCGTTGATTCCCATGGGTTTTGGTGTCACAGACTTAGTTTAAAACAATGAACTTTGTAAAATCTAGCGCGGGACAGCCTAAAGAGGCACGCTTTGGTGAATTAAAGATAGCAGTTGAGTCTAAGATCTGGAAAGGAAGGTTTTGTGGACTAGGGTATACTACTCCTGAGAACCCTCGGGAGAGCTGGCTGAACAAAAGAATCGTACAGATGCGGGGTAAACCCAAATCGGGTGGTATAAAACAAGGCCAGTTCTCTCAAAATTCAATGAAGGATAGTTGTACATGCTTAAATATCATAAGTTCAGATCGAATTGTCCATATGCTATTCATCAAGCCCCATCCAGATCAAAGAGCACACACAGATCACACAAGTTCTTTGATTCGCACACTGGTAAATGGGTCAAAATTATCGAAGTGTGGGTCCTGGAAGGTCTAATCAAATCTGGACCCAAATGAATAAAATGGTACCAAATCTTCTTGACTTGTGATTGCAGGAACAATAGGTATCAAGATCGGAGCAATAAACATGGTGTCTGTATAGTGGATGTGCAAGGCACATGACAGGCAATGCCAAGCTGCTCACAGATATAAAACCCTACAATGGACCCAAGATCACCTTCGGTCATAACTCAAATGATAACTCCGTGGGTAAGGGTAAGCTTACCCATGGTAATTGCACTGTAAACAATTTTCTCCTTGTAGAGAACTTGTGCTACAACTTGATAAGTATCAGTCAGTTGTGTGACAGTAACTACTCTGTTAAATTTCAGAAGCACACATGCACGGTTCTAAATCCGGAAGGTCTGAGTGTGTTAGTTGGTTATCAATCTGGTAATACCTATAAAGTCGACTGGTAATACCAACCTCATACAGAACAAACATGTCTAGTAGCGGACTCTTCAAAGAGTTGGTTATGAAATCAGCGGATGAACCATCTTAACTTCAAAAATATTGCCAATTTGAGTAAGCGTAAGCTGGTTGATGGCTTGCCCAAGATAAAATTTTCAAAGGATATCAAATTTCAAAATCAGAGGCAGTGATAAAACCTCACGTAAGCTGGATCTTTTACACATGGATTGTTGGATCTGTTTCTACAGATAAGAATATAAGTTTTGATTAATACAAAACATGCTTATATTTGACTAACGGCTTTCGTGGGATGTGCAGTACACTTGATTAAGGAGATATCCAAACTGGTCCAGCGAGGGGACACCCAAGCTAGCCTGGTTGAAGATATCTTTGATGGAACAGTGAGGGGACGCCCGAGCTGATACAACAGAAGAGTTTCTGGATGCAGGGAACATCAAGCTGGTTCACCAGCTTGATACAAGAACAAGTCCAGATCAGCAGTTTAAGTGCAGTGTTCAAGCAAAGTGAGTGAAAAGCAGAATGGTTCAAGCACAGATCAAGTGCAGCGTTCAAGTGCAGATCAAGTGCAGTACACAAGTGTGGTGACCAAATACAGAGCCGAGTACAAACACAATGATCAAGTGCAGATTTGATCACAAGCGGAGTACAAAGAACTCAGTTGAGCGACCAGACCAGAGACCAGCTGGGAGGTCAAATGAGATATACGAGCTATTTTAAGTAAGAGGCTGGACGAGCTCAAGGTAACCCCCACTATTGAAGCAGAGGAAGAATCTATATGCAAGGGGTATCCGATCAGTCTCCATAGAGCTAAGCTGGTATGGAAATATGCGAGCTGGATAAGCACATTGTAACAGCTCTGCATTGATCTAGAAGAACTCTGATTCTGACCAGCTTAGAGAACACCTATGTAAGGACTAGGAATTTGTTAATTGTGATTAGTCGGTTAATCAGATCTGGATGAGGATTAAATAATGGAGGTGTTAGCTATCGGGTTCTCAGATTTGAGAGAATTTGTTGTTGGTGATATTCAGATTTGATGTAGAACATATCAGATGTGAGTTGTTTGTCGCTATCGGGTGGCTTGGAATAGATTTGCGCTAGTGGATTTGGGTATGATCTATTTTGTGTATCGCGTTTGATTTGAGAGTCTGTCGGGAGTGGATGTATGGAAGACATCAGATTTGAGGTGAATAGCTTGGAGTCGATGACTATTAGGATTCCCGTGTGAGTGCTAGCGAGAATCAGATTTGATATGTCCCTCGTGTGTTTGAGCAAGTTGCCTTGAGAGGGAAGTGAAACGATGTAGTTTTGGATTGGCGCTAGTGGAATGTATTAATTCAAAGTCGTTTAGCGTATACCAGATTTGACTCCGGTTGAGTGAAATCTGTTCAGTGGGAGTGAGCAGATGTGCGCGTCTATTTGGGGAAGTCAAGTGTTGGTCAACGGTACTGTGTGGACCGGTCCGGTTTGTGAGTTGGAGTAGACCGGTGCGGTTTAATGATTTCAAATTTGACCAAATCTGGATGAGCGAGCGGGCCTATGCTGCGAGATCTGTTTGTTTGGAGCGGGACTCCTACATGACTTTGTTTGGTGATCGCATGCTAGTATAGCGTAGAGAGGTCAGATCTGAGCTAGCGCTGAGATCTGATGTAGCGCTAAGATCTGAGAGATGGTATCAGCTTTGACTTGAGTAGTTGACTTTTACTGTAGCTTTGACTTGAAGAATTATTTATACCAGTGTCGATCAACACTTAGAGAAATTGAGACCCGATATTTCTTATATTCTTCCCGAGAGCTTCGAAACCCTTACTGTTCATTCGAACCCTTTCTCCGTCGATTGCCGTTGATTTACGCCACCGTTGGGAGCAAGATTGGTGGCGCTGAGCTCGTCTCCTTAAGATCTTCCGATTGATACCAGTTTGGAGACCTGAGTCGACGTGTTGAGGGAGCACGAAGTAGTTGCAGAGATCGAATATCTTTGCGATTGTTGGCAGATAGTTCTTCTGTTCTTTAGCAGCTTTGATTAAGTGATTCCTTATCGATTTAAGCTTCGATTAGAGCTAGATAGTGCTCTGCAGAGTTGAGGTAGCTGTTTTAGGCTGTAAGCTGAATGAGCTTTGATGTGAGCTGATTATTAGATATCTTGGCAGATTTGAGCTTTCGAGCAGTCCCTGTTGTGTTTCATCGTGAGCTGGTGAGGCAGAAGATTTGAGCAGGCTGTTGGAGGCAGCTTAGAGGAGGTACGGATTTGAGCTTATTTAAACAGCTTTGGCATAAGCATGAGAATATTTCCAGTGTGTTGAGAATGCTATGATGAGTGTTTACGTGAACAGATTTGCCTGACTGTGATCTGATTATCTGTTCTGTTTGCATATGATTTATGTATGTTAGTGAATTGATATTGCTTGGCATTCACGCATACATATTGAGCCTGAATTTTAATGATGCCCGAGTCGAGATAGCGTTGTGATCGGCCGGCTGAGTTGTCGTGCCTGAAAGGTCCAATGCTATCATCGAGGTGGTGGCCGACTGAGTCGTCGCGTCTGAATACCACTGAGCTGTGATGGTCGACCGATTGTCGCATCTGAAGATTACGGATCGATGATTTCCACCGGCTGATTGGTTGTGCATGGTGTTGAGGCTCCTTTTATTGCCAGCTGAGTCGTTGGCCTTGATTACCAATTGTTCTTTGGTACCCTCCTGCATATCATGACTTGAAATATTTCATGTTTTATGAACTACTGTTTTACGAGTGCTCTTCGTACTGAGGTTTGACCTCGTTCCTTTTTCCTGTTTTTGGGCTGCTTTGGTATGTGATTGGCCTTTGCAGGTTCTTCAGGTAATCCAGCTGGACCAAGTGGAGCATCGGCTGGTAGATCCCGTTCTGAGTCCAGTTATATGTATTATGTATTGAACCAGGGGATGCCCTGTGTTACTTTGTATTGGGGATCTGTAATTTCTGTATATTTGGATTTATTTGTATGCTGTTGATGTTTTGGATTTTGAGTTAAATCTTATTTTGAGTATGTTTGTATTTTAAGAGATGATTTATTCAGAAAACAAAAATTTTTTGCCCATATTTTAAATGCTCCAGTGTAATTAAGATTAATTGAGTAATTAATCTGTGTTTAGTGCATCGGGCCTGACAAGCTCAAGTAAAGAATCTGCTCAGATATAGGGAGCAGATTAAAACCAAGCTAATTAAGGACAAATCAGCTTGGTAGCAGCTGTGTACGAAGAACAGCTCAACAGCAGATGACAAAAGCAAATTAGAAGAGTTGCTCAAGAGCAGTTGAAAACGAGAGGAGAAGAAGAGAGCTTTGAACAACTCGATGAAGCAACCAGCTCGAAGGAAAGACTAGCTCAGTGCAAACGAGAATGGAGAAAAGCTGGCAAGCTGGTTAAGGTCAAGCCAGCCCAGATAGCATGACAGATGGTATCAAATCTACGAGCAAAGCGATTTGAATACAAGACTATACGAAAAATACTGTTCAGTATTCAAATAGACTTGCTTGTATTATCTTCTCAAGTACAGTGCTCTCGTGCTTAAAGTGAGGAAAAGCTGCGATACATTTAAAGACAAAGGCCGCAAAGTACAACAGTGTCAGAAGACTTTTCAAACGAATACAAATTTGTGTCCAACGGATATAACTCCGCGTCAGGCTATAAATATCAAGAGCAGAGCACAAGTAGAAGCATGCTGAGAAGATCAAAGTCAAAAGTGTTGTGCGAACCAAAATGTAAAAATAGAAGAAAAGAACAACCTTGGGAAGACATCGAAGAATCAGCTCAGACAGGAGCACTTCCCAGTGTGTGAGATTTCATCTTTGAGAGATTGAGTATACACTGTAAATCTCACACACGATTCACTCACATATTTGAGAGAGCTGATTAGATTATCTGAGTGAATCAAATCAAACGACTTCCATTGTAGTCTTTGGAAATAGACGTTAAACAAGTCTATATTGTCTTTCACACTGAGACGTTAAAGAAGTGTCTGTAGCCTTTCTCACTGAGGCAGTAAAGAAGTGAAGTTAGACACACAGCTTGCGGGCTGGTGTGCAGTGGTTGCTAGGAGTTCTTGCGGCTGCTGGTCTTAGGAGTTGGTTGTAGCGGGGGCCGTTGTAATCAAAGCCTTCTAGTGGATCCTTCCCGATTGCGGAAGAAGGAGAGACATAGGAGATTCAGCTCCGAACTTCCATAAACAAATTGCAGCGTATTTATTTACAGCTTACATCATTTACATTCACGCATTGCATACTTGTTAAACATGCTTAAAACTGTTAAAAGGCTTTCGATTAGAAGAGTTCAGTGTGAGTTATTTCCGCATGATTATATTCATTACTCAATCTGTATCTCGGTCACTAACATTCAAGAACACCGAGCTATTGCAGCTCAAGATTTATTGAACTAGATTGTTTGTGTTAAACCAGCTCGCAGAGTTGCTGGTGATCCGGACCAACTAACAGAGCTGTTGGTCTAGCTTCACGCTGATCTCGTTCATAGTTGTGTGCTGTTTTCAACTCAATATTTTTAAAATGCACGTAACTTACGGGTTTGGTAGGCTGTGTGAGAGCCTACGTGAGTTGTGGCAGAGCTCATGGACACCCCCTGTAAAATGATCATGACATGGATCTTTTTGGTCCAATATCCGTAACCAGCTTAGGGGGAATGAAATACACACTTGTTGTAGTTGATGATTTTTCAAAATTTACTTCGGTATTATTTTTGAAATCAAAAGATCAAACTGCCGACCAGGTGATCAAGCTCTTAAAACGTCTTCAAATGAGCAATCATGTAATGTCAATCGGATTGTGATAGAGGAACATAGTTCTTATATTTTAAAATCTCCTCCTATCTGGATGATTTTGGAATCAAAGATGAGTTTTCTGCAGCTAGAACATCTCAGCAAAACGGGTTGGCTGAGCGTCAAAATCATACTTTAAAAAAAGCTACTTCAACTATGACTGATTCCGACATTTCTAACAAATTTTGGGCAGAAGCAGTCAATACAGCTTGCTATACTCAAAACAGATCGATGATAAACAAGCGACATGGAGTTACTCCATATGAGATCTGGAATGGCAAGAAACCTGAAATCTCGTATTTTAGGGTGTTTGGATGCAGATGTTTCATCCACATAATGGAAAAACATACTTAAGAGCCTTTGATGTAAAATCTGATGCAGGTATATTTTTGGGATATTCAGCTGTTAGTCGAGCATACAGAGTGTTTAACAATAGGACGCTTATAGTTGAAGAATTTGCTCATGTGGTGTTCTATGAAATTTTGGGCAGAAGCAGTCAATACAGCTTGCTATACTCAAAACAGATCGATGATAAACAAGCGACATGGAGTTACTCCATATGAGATCTGGAATGGCAAGAAACCTGAAATCTCGTATTTTAGGGTGTTTGGATGCAGATGTTTCATCCACATAATGGAAAAACATACTTAAGAGCCTTTGATGTAAAATCTGATGCAGGTATATTTTTGGGATATTCAGCTGTTAGTCGAGCATACAGAGTGTTTAACAATAGGACGCTTATAGTTGAAGAATTTGCTCATGTGGTGTTCTATGAAACCATAATCCGATCAACTTCAGCTTTTGTGAGACCCGAAAGATTATTGGATTAATTAAGTTAATAAATCAGGTTTAGTATAGACCAGATCTGACGTGAGCAGATCTGGGATGGACCAGATTGGGTTGGTATACTAGGTGAACATATCGGGTTACTATATCTGTGTATTAGAAACAACTCTGGACAGTTGGATAATGCTATGGGCTAGCAATCAGATTTAGGAACTTGAGAAGTGCTGGTTTGTTAGGTCCGAAAATTAGGAAATTTAATGTTAGCAAGCGCTACTGTCAAAAATTAAAAACTTTGCGCTGCTATTATGAGGTGCAATACCTCGGGTTCTTGAACATTAAAACAGAGCACCAGAGACAAATCTGGTATGTAATAAAACATGCGGAAAACACCAGAACTGAATCCTAATTTTTAAAACGTTGCAAACAGAATTCTGTAAACAGAAATCTGTTCGACTTACTGTGTGTGCAATGGTGTATGCGTGAGTGATAAATGTAAAATGCATATGCGTAAAGCTTAAATAAATGGACCAACTGTTTGTTTATGGAAGTTCGGACTTCAATGTCCTACGTCTCCCCTTCTTCCTCCTCGGAAGGTTCCACTAGAAGATTTGATCTATACATCATGTACAGACCCGATCCCGCAACCAGCAGCTGCGAGAACTCCTAGACTCTACCAGCCCTCGGCTGTTCACTCAATCACTTGTTTTACGCCTATGTGAGAAAGGCTACAGACACAGAGTTTAACGTCGTCGTGCTTGGACGGGATATGATTTGTATTGGGTTTGAGATTCATTCACTATACAATGAATGTGAATGAATCTCTGTGTGTGTGAGATTTACAGTGTAAGCACAACTCTCGAATGAATACATCTCACACACTAGGGAAATGCTCTACAAAAGCTGATTGAGACTCAGCAGTAGACACTGGTTATGCGCTCCTCTCGAATGGCGGTCTACTGCTTTGTCTCCAATATTTCTTCCCTCTGTTTTTGAATCCTCTCTCAATCATCATACAGTCAAAATCACCTTCTTCCTTCAAATATTCTCTCTTAAATAGCCTCTGTTCAACTTCAATTCGTTGGACACAAGTTCTTCCCGTTGAAAGATGTTCTGTAAAGTACCGACAGGGAGTTGTCCTTGTGTCCTTTCTTTTGCAGGCTTTTTGTCATCTTCAACATTTGAACTAGGCTCAGCAGTTGACATCCAGCTTTAGTAAATCTTCATAATATAATTCGTCAACTGCTTCGCTACTGGTTGTATCTTCAACTACTGCGCCTTATTATTTCCTTTAGCTTCTTTGCGTCTGGATTCTTTGCGTCTGGTTGTAACTATCAGCGTCTGGTTTGCAACTCTTCACTATGTCTGCTTTTCCTGCGTCTGGATTTCCTGTCGACTGGATATACAAAACACTGTAGCCTGCGACTGGGTACACTGTAGCTTGCGACTGATACATCAGCTGGTGGTCTAGATGTGCTAGTGACTGGTTGACCAGCTGGCGAAGACATGCTTTCAACTGGTTGTCCAGACGTTGGTCTTGAAGTGCTTGCGACTGGTACATTTTAGCTTGCGTCTGGATTAACAAACTACTGTAGCTACCTGTTGGTTATTACCATCACAAAATCCATCGACTGAACCTTAGCGAAGGCAAAACGGTGTTGTATCCATTTATCCAAACGACATCGTTTTGCTATCGCTAACTTCAAATACCATCGACTGGTTGTACTGTAGCTCACTGCTGATTGTGATGACATCACTGCTGACGTCATCATCGCTGATCCAGCTCTTGCGCTTCTTGTCAACTGTTGATTGTGATGACATCACTGCTGATGTCATCATCGCTGATTCCAGCTCTTGCATTTCTTGTCAACTGCTGATTGTGATGACATCACTGCTGACGTCATCATCACTGATTCCAGATTCCTCTTAGCGCTCAAGCTGGTTTTTGTTCTTCATAACTGGTTCCAGACTTTAACAATTTAGTGAACCAGATTTCTTCAATCTTCACACGATCAGACTTCTACTGTTCATCTTCCTCTTCGATCATTTCTCCAACAGACTTCATCAGATTTCTCTTATTCCAATTCGCATCTCCTCATCAGCTTTCTCGTTCTTCTCATAATAACGCATTTTCCAGATTTCATATTTTCATCTTATTTAAGTTCTGCACACTATGTAGAGACATTAGAATCACAATAACACGTTTTGTGTAATTCAAAACTCAGAACTGGATCTGTGTAAACAGATCCATCAATCTCTCCCTTTTTTATTTACACAAAACCTTAAATAATAAATGCATGATCTAACAATTCTCTCCCTTTTTGTGGGAATCAAAAAGAGGTCGAAAGCTGGTCTTCCCAAAATTTAAATCAAAGCTCTCCCTACACTGTCACAACAAAAACAACGTGACAGCAGGAATTTTAAATTTTGGAAATCAAAAACAGATTTGTGGGAAGAACCGTATGTAACAACATGATATGATTTTGAAAAAGCTGAAAATGTGCTTCTGCTTTAGCTTATAATATGCAGACGAGAGATTCATCTTATTTAAGTTCTGCACACTATGTAGAGACATTAGAATCACAATAACACGTTTTGTGTAATTCAAAACTCAGAACTGGATCTGTGTAAACAGATCCATCAATCTCTCCCTTTTTTATTTACACAAAACCTTAAATAATAAATGCATGATCTAACAATTCTCTCCCTTTTTGTGGGAATCAAAAAGAGGTCGAAAGCTGGTCTTCCAAAACTTTAAATCAAAGCTCTCCCTACACTGTCACAACAAAAACAACGTGACAGCAGGAATTTTAAATTTTGGAAATCAAAAACAGATTTGTGGGAAGAACCGTATGTAACAACATGATATGATTTTGAAAAAGCTGAAAATGTGCTTCTGCTTTAGCTTATAATATGCAGACGAGAGATTAATAAAAACTCTCCCTATCTTTTATATTATAAGCTCAAATAATTTTAAAAGAAAATGAAGCATCAGCTGAAATTCCGCATAACAGAAAATTTGAAAACTATCAGAGCACTTTTATGAATTGTTTCGAATAAAAATGTGCTACTGAGTCACTCACATATGAAGAACCAGAAAGAAAATGTGACAACTAAAGCTCAGATTTTCATATCTCCTATTTCGTCCCATGTGCTTGTCACCGAGCCTCGCTTCAGGTGAACTTATAGCCCAACCGAAATAGGATCTTGGCATCCGCACGGAACTCGCGCATTCCGTAACAGTTCATCAAGAGAAAACTAGTTCTTTATATAAAACAAATCATTTTCATCTGGCCTTCATAATATAAGCTTCTCAAAAACATTTAAAACATTTTAAAAACATAGCACATGCGTTTTAAATGAGTGCTCGTTCAAGAACAACCTGCTCTGATACCACTTGTTAGGTCCGAAAATTAGGAAATTTAATGTTAGCAAGAGCTACTGTCAAAAATTAAAAAACTTTGCGCTGCTATTATGAGGTGCAATACCTCGGGTTCTTGAACATTAAAACAGAGCACCGGAGATAGATCTGGTATGTAATAAAACATGCGGAAAATACCAGAACTGAATCCTAATTTTTAAAACGTTGCAAACAGATTTCTGTAAACAGAAATCTGTTCGACTTACTGTGTTTGCAATGGTGTATGCGTGAGTGCTAAATGTAAAATGCATATGCGTAAAGCTTAAATAAATGGACCAACTGTCTGTTTATGGAAGTTCGGACTTCAATGTCCTACGTCTCCCCTTCTTCCTCCTCGGAAGGTTCCACTAGAAGATTTGATCTATACATCATGTACTGACCCGATCCCGCAACCAGCAGCTGCGAGAACTCCTAGACTCTACCAACCCTCGGCTTTTCACTAAATCACTTGTTTTACGCCTATGTGAGAAAGGCTACAGACAAAGAGTTTAACGTCATCGTATTTGGACGGGATCTGATTTGTATTGGGTTTGAGATTCATTCACTATACAATGAATGTGAATGAATCTCTGTGTGTGTGAGATTTACAGTGTAAGCACAACTCTCGAATGAATACATTTCACACACTAGGGAAATGCTCTACAAAAGCTGATTGAGACTCAGCAGTAGACACTGGTTATGCGCTCCTCTCGAATGGCGGTCTACTGCTTTGTCTCCAATATTTCTTCCCTCTGTTTTTGAATCCTCTCTCAATCATCATACAGTCAAAATCACCTTCTTCCTTCAAATCTTCTCCCTTAAATAGCCTCTGTTCAACGTCAATTCGTTGGACACAAGTTCTTCCCGTTGAAAGATGTTCTGTAAAGTACCGGCAGGGAGTTGTCCTTGTGTCCTTTCTTTTGCAGGCTTTTTGTCGTCTTCAACATTTGAACTAGGCTCTGCAGTTGACATCCAGCTTTAGTAAATCTTCATAATATAATTCGTCAACTGCTTCGCTACTGGTTGTATCTTCAACTACTGCGCCTGGTTATTTCCTTTAGCTTCTTTGCGTCTGGATTCTTTGCGTCTGGTTGTAACTATCAGCGTCTGGTTTGCAACTCTTCACTACGTCTGCTTTTCCGGCGTCTGGATTTCCTGTCGACTGGATATGCAAAACACTGTAGCCTGCGACTGGGTACACTGTAGCTTGCGACTGATACATCAGCTGGTGGTCTAGATGTGCTAGCGACTGGTTGACCAGCTGGTGAAGACATGCTTGCAGCTGGTTGTCCAGACGTTGATCTTGAAGTGCTTGCGACTGGTACATTTTAGCTTGCGTCTGGATTAACAAACTACTGTAGCTACCTGCTGGTTATTACCATCACAAAATCCATCGACTGAACCTTAGCGCGAAGGCAAAACGCTGTCGTATCCATTTATCCAAACGACATTGTTTTGCTATCGATAACTTCAAATACCATCGACTGATTGTACTGTAGATCACTGCTGATTGTGATGACATCACTGCTGATGTCATCATCGCTGATCCAGATCTTGCGCTTCTTGTCAACTGTTGATTGTGATGACATCACTGCTGACGTCATCATCGCTGATTCCAGCTCTTGCACTTCTTGTCAACTGCTGATTGTGATGACATCAATGCTGACGTCATCATCACTGATTCCAGATTCCTCTTAGCGCTCTAGCTGGTTTTTGTTCTTCATAACTGGTTCCAGACTTTAACTATTTAGTGAACCAGATTTCTTCAATCTTCACACGATCAGACTTCTACTGTTCATCTTACTCTTCGAAGCTGACGTCATCATCACTGATTCCAGATTCCTCTTAGCGCTCTAGCTGGTTTTTGTTCTTCATAACTGGTTCCAGACTTTAACTATTTAGTGAACCAGATTTCTTCAATCTTCACACGATCAGACTTCTACTGTTCATCTTACTCTTCGATCATTTCTCCAACAGACTTCATCAGATTTCTCTTATTCCAATTAGCATATCCTGATCAGCTTTCTCGTTCTTCTCATAATAACGCATTTTCCAGATTTCATCTTTTCATCTTATTTAAGTTCTGCACACTACGTAGAGACATTAGAAACACAATAACAGTTTTGTGTAATTCAAAACTCAAAACTGGATCTGTGTAAACAGATCCATCATGGTTGGTAACCGTGGTTTTGACGTTGGTTGAAGGTAATCAAGGCTGGATGTCAAATCTGGTTGCCGCAAAGTATTCGTAGTATGCTGGTTGAATATCCTGCGTGGGTAGAGAAACGCTGTCGTTTGGGGGAAACCATACTTGAGATGCGTAAGTTGTTAGCGTTGTGTGAACCAGACTGGCTCGAGGGTTGGTGTATACCGGTTTCGAGTTATTTGGACCGAAAGGCAGCGTGACGCAGTTTTAGGTATTAGCGAATGCTGGTTAGTACTTGTGTGAGATCTGGTCGTTCAGATCAGGATTGCGGTGCGATGCCGTTTAGCCATAGCAGGTTTGGTGTACCAGTTGGAATAGTGGACTTCTATGCGACGTCGTTTGAAGGAAGTTTAAATCTGTTTTGGCGTAAAGTTCAGATCTGGGGGAGTACTCAGATCTGAGTTGGTACCAGCTTTGAGCCTGTGTTGTCAATGGCTACTGTTCATCAGATTTGGGAGACTTACGTTGTTTATATAGAGGACTTTGACTGTGGTATCGTCATTATCTTTCCCAAAACTTAGAAGATTTGTCTTCTCGTAAGCTTACTCTGTCGCGATACCCGAGCTACTGTTCACCGAACCTTATCTTCTCCGATTCTCGGCGATAGACGGCGCAGCTTGGAGCAAGGGTGGTAGCGTTGGACTCCTCTTGCCAAGACCATTCTTTCTATACCTCTTTTGAAGACTTGGCAGCTCGGAGAGGATCGCAAAAGGAGCCACCTTGTGTAGTCTGTTCTCATTTCTGGCAGATTTGCTTTTCCGTTCAGGTAACGCTTTGAGTAAGTGATAGATCCTCCCTTATGCTCCGTGTAGAGGTATCTGTTGTGCTAGAAGGGTAGGATAGAGATGGTGGAGCTCCTAGCTCCCAGTCAGTAGTTCTGTGCTACTTTCCCTGAGTATTGTCGTTGTTGCTGGTTTATCAGGTTTCAGATCTGAGTGCTCGGGACCTATTTGTGGTAATTGTAGCTCAGAAGTGAAGGTACATATGGGAGCTTATAATTACAGCTTTGAGATGGACTTTTGTATAAAGGGGCATGTGTTGTTATGTTGAGCAGTGTGTATGCTGTTGATTCCTGTGCTGTTGTTTGCATCTGTTTGTGTATGTTATCTTGCAAGCTGTTATTTTGCATACACGCATGTCATGTTGTTCTGCTCATTCCTTTGCAAGCCTTTGTTAACAGCCTTCTGTGAGAACCTCTGATCTGTTGTTGTCTGCTTTGAGCTAATCCTTGTTGACAGGATGCGTGTGATTGAGCTCCTGGGTAACTCCCAATTCTCTCACATGAGACATGGCCTTTCAGTCCTATCTGGTGTTGATATTTCGTGTGATTGAGCGAATGGGCAGCTCCCATTTCTCTCACATGAGTTGCGGCCATCCCTGATCTGTTAGTGTTGGGTACCATGTGTGATCGAGCACGTGGATAGCCCCCATTCTCTCACACATCCTATGACCATTTCTGTTCTGTTGGTCAGCTGTATACAGTTCTCTTGGATCCTTTGACCTCCCTGTTCTCATGCATCGCATAGCATTTATAACTTGATTTATCTGCATGCTGTTTTATGTTGCTCTCCGTACTGGGGTTTTACCCTGTACCTCCGGGGCTGGATTGTTTTGTTTGACTGTGTGTTTTTCAGGTTATCCAGGTTTCTCAGCTGTCGAGGAGTGGCCCAGCTGGTGGTGCCCCGGGAGGTGGATAGAGTGTCCCAGTTATATATATATTGCATGTATATGCAGTAGAGTCATTGCCGGGGAATGCCCCGAGGATGTGATGTTCTATTGCTAAATTTGAGATTATGTCTGGGTGTCACTCGATGCTTGTATTTGTTATTGTATCCGCTGTTGTTGGTTTTCAGTTGTTATAAAATCAATATTTTGAGTATCAGTGTATTTTTATATTATGTTTTCTAAGTCAGGCCAAAGCGAAAATTTTAGCCACATTTAAATGCTTCCGTAGTTGTTTTTTGCGTGGTTAATCTCTGTATTGTGCATCGAGCCTGACAGCTTTGAAGTTAAATGATCTGTGCACTCGTCTGGAGTCTACTAATCTTGATGAATCAAGTGACGATGAGGCACACAATAGATGTCAAGCTGATAACTAGCAAGCACTGGACATATCAATTACCAACTCCGATATTCAAGCTGTTGAGCAAGCCGGTCCGGATTGTGATCAAGCTGGTGGAGAACCTATATATATTGATGAGCCTAAAAGAATAAGCATCAGTTCAACAAGTGGTAATCAAGACAATCCAGCTGGGACGCAGGGGGAACAGTACGAACCGTCTACCTCACATGGACCAGGTCTTCGGTGGAATAAAAATCATCCACCCGAGTTGGCCATCGGTAATCCTACTGCACCTGTTAGGATACGAGGCCAGATGATAAACGAATACTTTAATTCTGCTTTCATATCTCACATTGAACCTAAGAAATTAGAAGAAGCCTTAGCTGACCCTAGCTGGATAGACGCTATGCAAGAGGAACTAAATCAATTTGAACGTAGTAAAGTATGACATCTAGTTCCTAGACCTGATGATCAAAACATTATAGGAACTAAATGGGTCTTTAGAAATAAGTTAGATGAAAATGGAAATGTAGTTCGAAATAAGGCTATGCTGGTAGTACAAGATATAGGCAAGAAGAAGACATAGACTTCGAAGAATCCTTCGCATCGGTAGCTAGACTTGAGGCTATTAGAATCTTTCTTGCATATGCATATCATTTAAGAATTTCAAAGTTTATCAGATGGATGTCAAAAGTGCATTCTTAAATGGCATCTTGAACGAGGAAGAGTATGTTACACAACCTCCTGGCTTCGTAGATCATACCAGACCAGAGTATGTATACAAGTTTGATAAAGCATTGTATGGTCTGAAACAAGCTCCAAGACAAAGTTTATCAGATGGATGTCAAAAGTGCATTCTTAAATGGCATCTTGAACGAGGAAGAGTATGTTACACAACCTCCTGGCTTCGTAGATCATACCAGACCAGAGTATGTATACAAGTTTGATAAAGCATTGTATGGTCTGAAACAAGCTCCAAGAGCTTGGTATGATACTCTGTCTAAGTTCTTGATTGAGCATATTTTCATTATTGGTTTTGTCGACAAGAAACTATTCAAATTTTTGAAAATGATCATGTCTTGCTCGTACAGATTTATGTTGATGATATTATCTTCGGCTCTACTAATTCCAAGCTTTGCAACAAATTTTCCATGTATACAGGATAAATTCGAGATGAGCATGATGGGGGAGCTGACGTTTTTCCTCGTATTACAAGTAAAGAAGCTTGAGGATGGAATATTCATCAATCAAGTGTAATACACCAAAGAACTTCTCAAGAAGTTTGATATGGAAAAATTTTCAGCAGCTGCTACTCCGATGAGTGCTTCCATCAAGTTAGATAAAGACAAAGCTGGAACTGCCATTGAGGTAACCATGTAGCGTGGGATGATTGGTTCACTTTTATACCTCACAGCAAGTAGACCAGACATCAATCACACTACATGGCTATCAAGCGTATTCTTAAATATTTGAAAGGCATGCAGAATGTGGGTCTTTGGTATCCAAAAGACTCAAGTTTAAATTTAATTGGCTATAGCAATGCAGACTATGCAGGATGTAAGATTGATCGGCGAAGCACCAGTGGGACTTGTCAATTTCTGGGTGATAGATTAATATCATGGTTCAGCAAGAAACAGACATCGATAGCCACATCCACCGCCGAGGCAGAGTACCTCGCAGCTGGAAGCTGTTGCGCTCAAATGTTATGGATTCAACAACAGCTCCGTGACTATGGCGTCAATGCACAAGAGACGCCAATATTCTGTGACAACACTAGTGAGATCGCGATCACTCGAAACCCCGTGCTGCACTCTAGAACCAAGCACATTGACATAAGCCATCATTTCATTCGAGACCATGTGCTAAAGAAAGACATTCGGGTGGAGCATGTGCCAATTGAACATCAAGTAGCTGATATCTTCGCCAAGCCTCTGTCGGATGCTAAGTTTTCTTACTTTAGAAACATCTTAGGTCTCCTGGATATGTCATGATTGTATTCTGCATGCATAAATTTAGGGGGAACCATGTGAATCAAACAGATAACTAAACGGTCCGCTGGTTGTCTTCAAGCTGGTTAGTACCGAGATGGTCTGGTCCAGCTAGAGGCATTTATAGTGTGATGTTATCACGATGTTTGATTTATTTGTTTCCGTGCTGGTATAAAATCGAACGATCGAGATGGGGTTACTTCTGAAATGTTTTTAAACCGGACGTTCATCTTTCTGAAATTTCAAATATCTTTAAATATGATGATGACATGTGTCCAGCAAAAACCTTCTCTCTCCATGATCGTACATAAACTGTTTACTTTACTTTTTACAGTACGCTTTCAAAAAGTTTCGTGCAATCTTGCTCTCTTGCAACCAAATCTACTGCATTCTTAGTGCAATTGATCACTCATTCCATATTCCCAACCCCATATTATCAGAAATGGCCGCCTCTTTCTCCGTTAACGCATTGCAGGTTGAGTTCGAATCTATGCTCGCTATGGAGCACGCCGGGATGGTCAGTATGTTCAAGTCTATGGTGGATACAGAGCTGGAAGGGTTTTTAGCAGCATCTGGTTCTGTTTTTGAGGCCGCTGTGGTTGAGTTCTTCGCTAACACGAAAGTGATAGCGGGAAATATTGTAAGTTTGGTCACCAGTAGGAAATTGGAACTATCGAAAGAGATTTTGCTGAAACTTTTGGGTTGCCAACCAAGGGATGGTTGGGTTTTTGGATATTCCGAAGGTAACAGTGACTGAAATGAGAGAACTATTCCCTAGTTCCCGATGTGCCGTTCCGTGCACTCAGTAAAAAGAAGGAAATGAAGATGGAGTTTGCCTGTTGCACGACATTGTGGTGAAGGCACTGTGTGCGAAGGCTGGGTCCTTCGATATGGTCACCAGCGAGAAGTTTGACCTAATGGTGGCTATCTCTGCCGGGTTAAAGGTAAATTGGACACAAATTCTTTTCAATACTTTACTTGCTATGATGAACAATCCTACTAGACAGTCACAAGGTTATGCTGTGAAAATTAGTGTTCTGTTGGAAAATATGAAGGCTGATTTGGGGGAATCAGTCAAACTGCACCAACAGAAAGTCCTAACTAGCAAACCAGTGGTGAAGTATGTTAAGAAAAATCAGAAAGTGATTCCGGCTTGTGAGTCCAGCAAACAATCTGAGGATAGAACAAGTAATACTGAGGGCGGTGAGTCGCAGATAGCCCAGACAGTGGGCCAAGAAACGAGGGGTGTAGAGAAGAAGAAGGCAATGAGTAAAAAGAAGAAGGCAGAAACAACGGAGGTGGATAAGAAAAAGAAGAAGCTGGTGAAGAATATGGTGACAAGCCAAATCGTGGAGGCTGGGAGAAACGATGCTCCAGCGGATTCCTCGTCTCACACTAGCTCAGACTTGGATTCGCGCCCGCAGGTGGGCAAAAGAAAAGATATGGTACCAAGCGCGAGCAGGTGGTTGAGTCATCGACTAAGAGTCTACTGTATCTCTTCCGATAAAAAACTTTGTGAAGAAAAATTGGACAAAAAGAACCATGAAGGTGCCGGCCACTGTCAATGATCAAGAAGAGTCCCAACCCAATCCCATCTTGATCATACTAGCTGGAGCTGCAAGGGATACTACAACTGGTGGACCCAAAGTCGACACGGACACACGCATTGGTGAAGCATACATTGATGCTGGCCCAGAAGGGCATGAGAGGACATCTTTAGAACAAGATGAAAAGGTTGTTGGTGATAATTACAACAATGATAGGCAAGACAGGAATCTGGGGTGTGGCACCCAAACGGACCAAGAAGGTCCCGATGAAAATGTGTCTAATGTTGCTAAGGGAGAGCAAGAAAAATCCACTCCGGATGGTCTCGCTAGTCATGAAGGAGAGACTACAGAGATAGAGGACTGGGTGGATAAGGATGAACGAATTGAGCAGGATGAGAGTAGTACCCAACTTGAGAAGGGGACAACTACCAATGATAGGGCTATTATAGTGCGGTCTGGTCCTGAGCAACCAACTCAACAAACCATGACATATACTGGGCAAGATATCTTTGCACCAATACAGATCCAGGTGATCAACTGGGCAACGCACATTTTTCCAAAGATTGACCCAGCGGAAAAAGGCAAAGGGATGCTGGAAGTCGTTGCCAGGCCTAACCTAGTAGAGGAGCACTGTCAATTAGTGCTCAACACCGCATGGGAATATGTATCCAGAACTATGGCTGCTTTTGATGAATGGATGCACTTCCGCACTGCAGTAAACTCCGAGATGTTTCCTCCTTTGAGGACCTGACCAAAATTGAAGACCATTTGTTGTTGGCTAAGACAGAGCAAGTGGCTGAGCTGCTGCAGAAGGTCGATGCTAATGTACAAGCTGTATGAGTTGGAAGTCCAGAAGCTGGTAGATGAGCATCTGGAAAACTTCACACTTGGATGTAACGTCGATGAACTATGATTATCTGTGCTTCTATTTCTCAGCAAGGAACTCAAAGAAATTGAAAGGCAGCACAGGGATCAGCGTGTTCTAGCTGGTTTACCAATTGTAGCTCCGAAAGCTTCATTTGTAGGAGATGGTGCCAACATAGCCACTCCTCAAATCACCTTGTTAGAAGTGCACATAGGTTTGTCCACAGGAGCAGCATCAACTCAATCAGCACACCCACAGACTCTTGCCTTTGACTTTTCATCTCAGGCCAACCAAGAGCAAGTACAGGCACAAGAATCAGATCAGCGGAAAGAGCAGATTGATGAGGTTGTCAGAAGTGATGTAAATATAGAAGGGACTGCAGATGAAACAGGGAGCATCAGGCTCAAACTAATAAGCACCAGGCTCATGACGAGCAAGTGCGCGAAACGCGCAGTTCTTTGGGTGGACAGCAGGAACAACCGAGTTCTAGTGAGAGTCCTACTCAATCTGAAGATCCTTCTTGAAACGAACCAGACTCTATAATTTTTTTTTAAAATCGTTTGCGGAAACATAAACTGGAAGTATGGCTCGTTCCCTTTTAACATTTCTAAACCATTACTCAACAATACTTTAAACGTGATTAAAAAAATATTTAAAAGCGTCAAAACATCCATACGGTTTAAAAACCAACTGAGTAAAAGTACTGAAATGAACATGTTTAAAGTCCACATCTAAAAAACATATCATAATAAAAGTGAAGCATAAGTGCGGTCATGGGGTACTGCTGCAGCAGGCGCTCAGAGGTCCTTACCACCAGTTGGGATATACTCAGTAGGTTCATCACCTGCACCATTTAAACCTAGTGAGATTAGAGGCTTAGAATGCTCTATCTTGTATCATAACAAAGTACATACTAATAAAGTCGCATGCAAGCACATACTTGTAATAAAATAACGTTAAAGCATGAATGCATGCATGATCTTAAAACATTGCTTCGTATATTTCATATCATACATAACATATAGCATACATAAGGTATGACATAGCATAGCATGAAAAACGTATGAGTTGTATCATGAAGTGTGGACCTATTCGATTGATCAATCTATAAACCAACGTACACGGCGGTGTGGTTCACTCGACCTTACCTTGGGATCCCTATAAAGTCACACCTCTATGTTGCCACTTCACCATGCCGTGAACACATGGATCCATAAGCTCGTAATACATGGAAACAGAAGTTCAACGGGCCCGGTATCCCGCATCACCTCAGCATAAACTTGACACAAATCATTCAATTCCTCGGGTTTTGTGTTTTAAAAGAACATGCGTTTAACGTTCCATAAAATATTCATGATGCATGCATTTCGTACATAGAATACTACATATATGATTAAATATACATTCACGGGCTTCTACACTTTCTACTTCGGTCAAGGACTGGTTCAGGATCCTGACCCAATACTTCTAGACTTACATAAATATTGACTTAGTCCAAGACTTAAGGGTTCCTCTTTAGAATTCCTAACACACCTCAATTTTGACTAATTTCAAACTCAATTTTGATTTTAAAATCAAAGGACTAATTTTGAATAATTTCAAAATCAATTTGACTTAAAATAATTTAACCAAGTGTGACTTTTAAAAAGGATAACTTAATCAATTTTGATCCAAATGATCGATTTTGACCAAATGACCAATTTTGACCCGGTTAAGATTCCATGGTCAATTTTGACTTAATTAAAAATCCAAAGACTCCAATTTTGACTTAATTAAAAATCCAAAACTCCAGTTTTGACTTAAAAACTTAAAATAAACATCAAACCCAATTTAATTAAAAGTTTGACTCGATTTAAAACCTTTGACCATTTTCTTTAAAATTGGACATTTGAGTTAAAATTAAAATAACCGGTCGATAATTAAAATAAATCAGACCAACTTTAAAATATTTTGACTCGAGACTCGAATAATCGACCCGGTCCAGCCATGACAATTTAAAAAAATCACACATGCTAAAAATCATTTTTTAGGCATTAATTTGTCATGAAAATTGCCAAAAATCTCATAAATCAAATAAATTTTAAAAAGGCTGGAAAACATCTTAAAATATGCTTAAAACATCAAACAAAGTCATCCACGAACTTTGGCAGCCCCTAAGACTCGAAATCTCAATTTTCACAAAAATTACCCGACAAGGATCACTTCGAGCGACAAAACAGTAAAAATCATTAAAAATTCATTCTTAACCAAATCACTCCCTGTTTTGACTCACATCACCCTAACACAATTTACTAGTCATTGAAAAAAACAAAACTCAAAAACGATTCTGTACATGACCAACCCAACGCCCGCAAACCCACTGTCCGTGCGCAAACTGCAACCAGGACACGTGCTAGTCATAAAATTCATAACTAATTCGTTCCTCAACCAAATCGCTTCCCGTTTGGATATAAGTGATACTAACTCGATGGGCTATCTCCAGAAATCAACCTCGACCACACAGACCTCATGAAGCGACGTAGCTAACCACTCTACTGTTGCGCATAGATGATAATCCAGGACACATGCTGATTATAAAATTCGTAACTAATTCATTCCTGGACCAAATTGTTGGAATACGGTGGCGGATCCGGATCCCACTTCCCGGGGCGCAGCGGAAAAACAAAATTGCCCGGAAAGTGTTCAATACATCAATAAAATCTACAAACATTCATAGGGTGTTCGTAGATAGTTACCTTGCTGGCGTCTAGGCGCCTGGCTCCGACCAGTTTCGCGAGGAAACCGGCACTTCAAACTGTAGGCGGTGGTAGATCCTCCAATCAGGTCCACGACCGGATTCAATCTTCCTCTGTCAATCTGCACTAGAAGACTTGACGGATTCAGCACGGACGGAAACTCCTCGTCGTGGTGGCCGGAACAAGTCCGGCAAGAGGCGGCGGCGTGTGGAGGAGCCAACGGTAAAGATGGTAGATGGGCTTGAACCGGCCCAATGGACTTGGGTCAAACCCAGGTCCATATGAACATTAGGCTCGTTTAATTCACCACGGTTTCATCATAACTCCGATCACTTAGTTTCCAAAACTGAACGTCATGATGCGAAAAACAATTTTTCAGATACCTAGTCCAAAATGATAGTTTTGCCCCTCAACAGTAGGAAATCGCAATTTGACCCCTGTTGACTTTTAGGAAGTCGCACTCCCTAAAATCCTCCTCGAGTGCTCAACACATTGAGCTCAGTTTCCGTGTGGGAATCATGAATCCAGTACTTGTGTGACCCTCAATGGTTCAGGGATACAGCTAGCCGTGGGCCCACAACCATTGCGGCTCCGAAATCACAATTTCGGACTTGCCCAACGGATCATGGTAAAGCGCCTAGCAACATCACCCAATGATCCCCTAGGTATCATTGATAGTGCCTGCAAGAACCAGTTGGTCGTGGTTAGCGTACAGTACGGTCCTTTCATCATATATATCCCGATCAGATCAACGACCATTGATAAATCGAGAGTCGCTACAGATCCGATAACCATGCATACATCTTGGAGATCGAATAGTGACATCACGAGTGTTACTAGGTAAACCCATTTACCTAAAACACTTCTAGTACTCTGGCCAGAGATTTATACACTATTATCCCCTCAGATAGCATAGGATATCCACGTATGAGAGCGAGCGGTGAATCCTCGACAACGAAGCATCGACTCCTACATGCATCGGGATCTCACCCAATCCCGCCGCCTAATGACCCCAAGTGAGTCGGCAAACGGGTCAAAGTGAGACGCCTATCATGTAGAGTCTCAATGACGTTTCGAGTCGTGAGGACTAATCAGTACAACCAAGAACTCGGACTTATCCACTTGACAAATGGTAACCACTTGGAAAGTCAGAACGAGGGTAGTTCGATAGATCACCAGGTCACTATCCATCTGCATGCTCAGAACATCACAATGTTCCCTACCAATGAAACATGGTACTTCACATCGCAGATGCTAGTCTCAAGCTCGGGCGGCCTTATCCTCATTTTGACGGCCCAATCGACTAGGAACGAATTCAGAATACACAGTGGCTATTAGATGTATTTCATGATAGCCATCATATCCACTATCACATCTAACATACACTATGGTGCATTCTAGGTCTTTATCCAACACAATTGTTAACATTATAACATAATGAAAATAAAGAATTCCATAAACAAATGCGAATATCATATATAAAGATCATTTCATACAAGAGTCTATAAAACCCACACGCCACAAGTTGGCTAGTTGGGCATCTACTCTAACAATCTCCCACTTGCCCTATAGCCAACTACTCATCAGACGCAGTCCCATTGTTTCGTGATGTTTACGGTCCTGGAAAGGGCTTCGTAAGTGGATCAGCAACGTTGTCCGCAGAGGCGACTCTCTCAACTGCTATGTCACCTCTAGCCACAATATCCCGGATTATGTGGTATTTCCTCAGTATATGTTTGGATCTTTGGTGAGACCTAGGCTCCTTTGCTTGCGCAACGGCACCCGTGTTGTCGCAGTACACCGGGACTGGACCAACTCCATCAGGAATGACGCCCAAATCTTGGACGAAATTCCTTATCCAAACCGCCTCCTTAGCAGCAGCTGATGCTGCGATGTACTCAGCCTCAGTGGTTGAATCCGCGATGGTTTCTTGCTTGGAACTCTTCCAAGAGACAGCACCACCATTGAGCATGAATACAAATCCAGAGGTAGACTTCGAATCATCCACGTCACATTGGAAGCTAGAATAAGTGTAGCCTTCCAATTTCAGTTCACCACCCCCATAGACCATGAACATATTCTTAGTCCTTCGCAAGTACTTAAGAATATCCTTCACAGCCTTCCAATGCAATTGTCCGGGGTTAGCCTGGTAGCGGCTCGTGACACTCAGAGCATATGCAACATCCGGTCTAGTTGAGATCATGCCATACATAATACTACCTATTTCCGAGGCATATGGCACACGTGTCATACTCTCTATCTCCTCTTCAGTCTTCGGACACATAGACTTAGATAGAGTGACCCCGTGACACATAGGTAGGTGTCCTCTCTTGGACTCTTCCATAGAGAACCGCTTAAATATGGTATCGATGTAGGTAGCTTGGGTGAGTCCGAGCATCCGTTTCGATCTATCCCGATAGATCTGTATTCCAAGAATATAGGATGCTTCACCCATGTCCTTCATCGAGAATCTACTAGACAACCATACTTTGGTTGACTGCAGCATTCCTACATCATTCCCAATGAGTAGAATGTCATCAACATAAAGTACGAGGAATGTCACAGTGCTTTTAACTACCTTCTTATATACACATGGCTCCTCGGGATTCTTGATGAAACCAAATTCCTTAATTGTTTCATCGAATCTCAGGTTCCAACTCCTCGATGCTTGTTTGAGACCGTAGATCGATCTCTGAAGTTTGCATACCTTATGCTCACTTACCACAGATGTGAAACCCTCAGGCTGCGTCATATAGATCTCTTCCTTAATGTTTCCATTAAGGAACGCAGTTTTCACATCCATTTGCCATATCTCATAGTCGTAACATGCGACTATGGCTAGTAAGATTCTAATCGACTTGAACATTGCCACTGGTGAGAAGGTTTCATCATAGTCAACACCTTTCCTTTGAGTGTAACCTTTCGCGACCAGTCGTGTCTTGTAGGTCATTACCTTACCATCAGGCCCAAATTTCCTCTTTTATACCCATTTGCACCCAATAGGAACAATTCCTTCGGGAGGGTTAACAAGAGTCCAAACTTGGTTCGCATGCATTGAGTCAAACTCAGACTGCATTGCTTCACGCCACAAATTAGAATCAGCATCGGAAATTGCCTCCTTGAAAGTTCTTGGATCAGATCCAACAACTTGATCACCTTGATCATCTTCAAGGAGAAAACCATATCTCTCAGGAGCCCTAGGGACCCTTTCGGATCTCCTAGGTGCGACCATTTCTGGTACTGGCTCTATAGGTGCGAGAGACTCACTTGGTACTTCAGTTGGTTCTCGAACCTCTTCGAGTTCCACTATCTTGCGTTTTCTATCAAGTAGAAATTCCCTTTCCATAAAGGTGGCATTCCTAGAAACAAACACTTTTGTTTCGCTGGGATAGTATAAGTAGTATCCAATGGAATTCTTTGGATACCCAACGAAGTAACATAAGATGGATCTCATATCCAGCTTATCTCCCACTGTCTGCTTCACGTAAGCAGGACATCCCCAAATCCTCATGTATGAGTATTTGGGTGGTTTGCCCATCCACATCTCATATGGAGTCTTATCCACTGCCTTGGTGTGGACATTGTTCAACAAAATTACCGCCGTTTCGAGCGCATAGCCCCAAAACGAGGTAGGAAGCTCAGTGAAGCTCATCATAGATCGAACCATGTCCATCAAAGTTCGATTACGACGCTCCGCTACACCATTGAGCTGTGGTGTGGCCGGAGGGGTCCACTGTGCGAGAATCCCATTATCTTTCAGATAGTCTTGAAACTCAGCACTCAAGTATTCACCACCTCGATCGGATCTAAGTGCTTTAATACTTTTGCCTAATTGATTTTCTACTTCAGCCTTGAATTCTTTGAACCTTTCAAAGGATTCTACTTGTGCTTCATTAAGTACAAGTACCCATACCTAGAGTAATCGTCGGTAAAGGTGATGAAGTATGTGTGACCGTATTTAGTACCAATATTAAATGGACCACACACATCAGTATGGATCAAATCCAATAGGCCTTGAGCACGCTCACCCTTGCCCTTGAAGGGTTGCTTAGTCATCTTTCCTTTGAGACAGGACTCACAAGTCGGTAGGGAGTTAATGTCTGACAGATCAAACATGTCACTCCTAACTAGCTTGTTCATCATACTTAAAGAAATATGACCTAGCCCGGCGTGCCAAAGTTGTGCTGGGTTTAAGCTATCGTTTTTCCTTTTAATTGTTGTTGTATGTGTTTCCACATCGCGAGTTGGAACTGGTTTTAATTTTAAGGTGTACAGATCGTTTTTGCGTTCCCCAATACCAATCAAACATTCATTCTTGTAAATATTGCAAATCGAATCAGCAAACATACAAGAATATCCATCACTATCAAGCATAGTGGAACTGGTTTTAATTTTAAGGTGTACAGATCGTTTTTGCGTTCCCCAATACCAATCAAACATTCATTCTTGTAAATATTGCAAATCGAATCAGCAAACATACAAGAATATCCATCACTATCAAGCATAGAAACAAAAATAATGTTCTTTATTAATTCGGGAACAAATAAAACATCCTTCAATAACAACTTAAAATTTGACGATAGAAATAAATAAACATCTCCTATAGCTACTGCAGCAACTCTTGCTCCATTGCCAAGCCTCAAGTGGGTCTCACCCTCTCTAAGACGTCGGCTTCTTGTCATCACCTGCAAATCATTGCAGATATGAGATCCACATCTGGTATCAAGTACCCAAGAAGTCGAATTAAGATACATATTTATTTCGATATAGAACATACCTTTCGCAGTTCGCAACTACTCGAGGTACTCCTTGCAGTTCCTCCTCCAATGCCCAGGCTTGTGGCAGTGGTGGCAAATATCCTCAGACTTGTTTGGCTTGGAAGCCTTTGCCTTTGGCTTCTTAGTGGGCTTTTCCTCCTTCGCAGGGGCAGAACGCTTCTTACCCTTGCGTCTGGGCCCCTTCTTCGCAGAGGAAGAGGAGCCCATGAGGAGGACGGGCTTGTCCTTCTTTATGGTTCCTTCGAACACTACAAGCATGTTAACCACCTCTTCAAGGGTGGCTGCCAGCTTGTTCATGTTGAAGTTGACCAAAAAGGGGTCGAATGCAGCGGGTAGTGAGAGGAGAAGCACATCCACAGACAGCTCGTGTGGAAGCGTGATATCAAGGCCCGCCAGCTTTTCAACGAGCCCAATCATACGAACCCCATGCTCGCGGACCGAAGTCCCATCGCGCATGCGGCTCGTCATAAGCTCCTTGACAGCGGTCAACCTCTCATGTCGAGAGTTCTCCCCATACAGTTCCTTGAGATGAAAAAGTATGTCAGCAGCATACTTCGTCTTCTCAAAGCGCCGTTGCATTTCGTTGGACATCGATGCCATCACATAGCATCGAGTCTTAAGCTCGTCGTCCCACCATTGTTGAAGCGTAACCAGCTCCTCAGGGCTGATATCGGCAGGGGCTTCCTTCGGAAGGCTCTTCTCTATCGTATAAAGAAGTTTCTCCGAAGCCATCAGCAGCATACTTCGTCTTCTCAAAGCGCCGTTGCATTTCGTTGGACATCGATGCCATCACATAGCATCGAGTCTTAAGCTCGTCGTCCCACCATTGTTGAAGCGTAACCAGCTCCTCAGGGCTGATATCGGCAGGGGCT
>KV001962.1:38346-71603 GCA_001598015.1 Dorcoceras hygrometricum | reverse complement strand
ACCCTCAATGGTTCAGGGATACAGCTAGCCGTGGGCCCACAACCATTGCGGCTCCGAAATCACAATTTCGGACTTGCCCAACGGATCATGGTAAAGCGCCTAGCAACAACGCCCCATGATCCCCTAGGTATCACTGATAGTGCCTGCAAGAACCAGTTGGTCGTGGTTAGCGTACAGTACGGTCCTTTCATCATATATATCCCGATCAGATCAACGACCATTGGTAAATCGAGAGTCGCTACAGATCCGATAACCATGCATATATCTTGGAGATCGAATAGTGACATCGCGAGTGTTAATAGGTAAACCCATTTACCTAAAACACTTCTAGTACTCTGACCAGAGATTTATACACTATTATCCCCTCAGATAGCATAGGATATCCACGCATGAGAGCGAGCGGTGAATCCTTGACAACGAAGCGTCGACTCCTACATGCATCGGGATCTCACCCAATCCCGCCGCCTAATGACCCCAAGTGAGTCGGCAAACGGGTCAAAGTGAGACGCCTATCATGTAGAGTCGCAATGACATTTCGAGTCATGAGGACTAATCAGTACAACCAAGACCTCGGACTTATCCACTCGACAAATGGTAACCACTTGGAAATTCCGAACGAGGGTAGTTCGATAGATCACCAGGTCACTATCCATCTGCATGCTCAGAACATCACAATGTTCCCTACCAATGAAACAATGGTACTTCACATCGTAGATGCTAGTCTCAAGCTCGGGCGGCCTTATCCTCATTTTGACGGCCCAATCGACTAGAAACGAGTTCAGAATACACAGTGGCTATTAGATGTGTTTAATGATAGCCATCATACCCACTATCACATCTAACATACACTATGGTGCATTCTAGGTCTTTATCCAACACAATTGTTAACATTATAATCATAATGAAAATAAATAACGCCATAAACAAATGCGAATATCATATATAAAGATCGTTTCATACAAGAGTCTATAAAACCCACACGCCACAAGTTGGCTAGTTGGGCATCTACTCTAACACAAATCGCTTCCCGTTTGGACCTAAGTGATCCTAACTCGATGTAATAACTATCTGGACCACCCTTGGACCAAAATATAGCTCCATGAACTGCCCATGACTGAAGCATCACAAGAAAAGAATGAAACATGTGTTTAAAATCGTGATTCATGCATGGATCTCAAACATTATGCATAGATCTAATCAAATCACATACAAATCATGCACATAGTTTTAAAAAAAACGGTATACTATGATTTAAATGGTGAGAAAATAAATCGATATTACATGCCTGGCTTGGAGAGAATAGAAATTTGCGAGTTACCGACGTGTAAGGCGCGAGATCGGGACCGAAACGCCTTGAAACCACCAAGATCTTGAAAATTTCGAAGTTATGGGGAGAAGAGGAGTGGACGGCTGTTTGATGGTGTGGAGGCTAGGTTTAGAGTAGTGTTTTGGAAAATAATGGAGTGACAAGTTTGACCCCTAAAGCTTAATTAAGAAAGGAAAGGGATTTTCACATGCTTACCCCTCACTTAAGTCTCCAAGTTAATTAAAACTCTAAAGCAAGCCTTTAAAACTTCTAATTTTCGAAATAAAGGTCGTCTAAAATTTTAAAACACCTTAAAATCCAATAAAACAACCCGTATAGGCGAAAAACGGGTTTCCCTTTAAAATAATCATAAAAACCCCAATTTCAGAAATTGCTGATTAAAAATAATAAATTTATTCTTAAAAATCTAAGAACTTAAAAATCTTAAATTATTTTCATCTCGGTCGTCCCTAGTCTCGTCCACGCGTAATTAACTCGAACATACTGAAAACATGACATGCATACCATGCGACATAAAAATCATAGATAAATCACATAAAATGACATATAATGTTTCTAAAATAATTTTCCCCCTAGTCATGTACTCATTCTCACGTAATCTGGATTTCGGGGCGTTACACTTCTGTTCACAATGAGGATCATGTACATAATTTGTGTCCAATCCCATTTCGGAAGTGAATAATATGGATCATCAGGGTCCCAATCCCTCTAACCTACAAATGGTTGTATATAATGGTGAAAGAGAAGAAAATACCTGCATATCCTTCGAAGAGGACACCGATTCTTCCCACGCTGGTTCACAACAGGTCTTTATATCCAGTCCCCCAGCAAGTCATCATGCTGATACTAAGCTCGAAGGAGTAGAAAAGGTTATCGCTTCACTGGACTCCAGGATAATGTCTATGGATTCAAGGATGCTGTCTATGGATTCAAAGGTACAATACATGGATTCTAGACTTGGATCTATGGATTAAAAAATTGAACAGATTTTGAATGTTCAGACATTTCTCAAACACGACTTTGGTACCTACAAGCTCGCTTTCTATGATAAGATGGATACGGTGGCTGGCAATGTTAGGTCCTCTCAGACATCATTAGAAACCACCATTCTTCATCATCTTATCGAGCATCAGCTTCAGCTGGCCAATGATCTTGACTTTGTTAAACTACAGCTAGCAGAGTTGGTTAATCACCTCAAGCAGGCTGGTGATGCCAAAAAGGGGGAAGGTGGTCAAAGTGGTAGTAGATCGGGGTAAGGATCAGGTAGACAAGGGGAAGTCCGAGTAGTACAAGAGGCAAAGGAGGAAAAGGACCGAGCACGAGCTATAGAAGGGGAGTCGATAGTTTTGAAGCAAGGACGGTCTTAGTAATTTTTGTATAGGACCGAGTTGTTTGTGTAAATTTTTTTGTAATTGGTTAATGGTCTATGAAAATCTCCTTTTACAACCAAAGTTTTGTCATAACCAAAAAGGGGGAAATTGTTAGGATAAATTTCAGAAGTTTTGGTGATGAAAAATAATGAGAAATGGAAAATAAAAGAGATCAATCAGACCAAAATGACAAGATCTGGATGAAGCTTACTACGTTGGACGTAGAAACCAGATCGGAGCAGAGTCAAGCTGGTCAAGGAAAAACCAGCTCACCGCATTCAGTTACGCTGGTTGAGGACAAACCAACAAAGGTAAATTGGTCACTGGTTAAGGTCAAACCAGCTCTAAATATTAAGGTTTGCTCGTTTGGGACAAACCAGCTGGGATACCAGTTCAAAGATTCTTAACGGGATAAGGGCAGTTTATTTGAGAAAATTCGAAGAGCAAAGAACACTAAATTAAAGAGAAGGAAAATAGTGATTTACAGCTGTGAGAATAGATCGCAGATAACAGACCAGCTTGAGTGATGAGTGGAATAACAAACCAGCTGGAAGAGCAGTTAAGAGGAAGCAGAGTAATCTTACAAAGGGATATAAAACTGAGGATATAAGTATACAAGGTTTAATATCCAAATCAGTATAAAACAGAGACAAGAGTAGTATGGCTTTAATCAAGCTAAGAACCCGATCAAGTAAAACAGCTCGATGTTTAGAAACCAGATCGAGAGACCAGCTAAGTTAGAGGTAACTTAGAAAATTGAATTTTGAAATGTTTGAAGTCTCGTACAGTCTGATTTGTGATATTTGACATCTCTGCACTGATAAGTAGTCGTTGAAACTACTTTAAGTTATTACCAGATACGCAGAGATACGGTACAAACTGAAGACGGTGCAGAGTTGCTAAAAAGGGCAATGCATTTAATGAAGATGTACTTTCATCGTACAGACATTTAAGACGCAGCAGAAAATTCAATTTGGATACATTCAATGTGTCTACTGGCTATATTTATTACCGTTGTATCCAAAGGGTATATATAGAAGAGAAGAGCAGCTGTGAAGGGGTTGCGAGTACGGATAACACAATACAACAGAACATCAATCGAACTTACGAGCTAACAAGCCTTCACAAGCAAAAGTAGAGTTCATATTGAACCAGCTCACAACAAGTGACATACGCACAAATAGCTTTATTCAATATTAGTGTCACTTACTCTTCTAAATACACTATGTAGTGTTGAAGCTCTATTTGCAAATCATAAACAGAGAGTGTAGAAGTGCTTGATTAGCACAACCAACTTAGTACTGAGTATTTGTATTGCGAACCAGATCGCGGGTCTGGAGTCGCTGGTTGATTGCTAAGAGTTCTCGTGGCTGCTGATTGTGGGATCGGGTTTGTACAAATGATTACCTTTCCATTGAGGAAGAAGGGAAGACGTAGGAGAATTTGCTCCGAACTTCCAGAAACAAACATCTCGTACCTACATCTTTTACATTTACGCATTTGATTAAATTGTTCACTGATTGAATCGTGTTATTTACGCATAAAAATCATTTTATTACACGAGACAACAGTAGTGACTGAGAACCTTCCTAGCTGGTAACTCGGCTGGAAGTTTGCGTCAAGCTGTAAAATTTTTGACACAAATTTGAAACCAAAATTAACAAAGGAGTTCATTCAACCCCCTCTGAACTCCCGAACTGTATTTCGATCCTAATAGTATTTTAAAACTTAATTTTATTTTACGTCGACAAACATATTGTATGTGCTTAACATTGTCTCATAAAGCGAGGTTGAGTTTTGTTGGGTCGTTGGCAAGAGTAATACCCTATTAGTAACAACTAAATCGAGGGCCAAGATTGATTTGGATATGTAGCGCCCTTGAAATATATGGATTTCACATGGTTAGAACTTTTTTTCTATGAAGAGTAATCGATGTTTATACAAATGATTGATAACGTAAAATTTAAAAAATTCTTGTACAATTGGATGCTCTCTTCTCTTACCCCTTGAGCAGAAGAATCAACCTAATTTATCTTGTGTATACTTAAATGTTAATATTTACAATAAAATGTAAATATAGTATCAAACCTAATTTATCTTGTGTATGATGTTAATATTTACAATACTATGTGATATACTTATAGGGCATGTAAAAAAAATAACTTTCTTCAAATTTGAATTTAATTTGGAACATTAACCCCCATTTAGTAAATACAAATGATCGCACACGTAGAATGATGCAACCATGGATTCAACGCGTGTACAAGTAAGTAACCTGAAACGTATTGATTATTGAAACGGAATAAACGTACAATTTTTTTTTTCAAATTTTAGAAATCTCTAAGAAGACGAAAGGTACAGGGTGTTTGTCCGTTAAAAGAAACGAATAATTCATCTTGAAGTTACTGCATCGGTCCAGAATGGGCCTAAGTTGGATCAGGTCGGAGTGATGGGCCTAAGCTGGATCAGCTCGGAGTGAAGCAACACGTGATACCAGAAAATCAGCTCTGGGCTGTTTGGTCAAATAAAGTCAACTCAGACCAGAAAATCGGATCGTGAGCCGACTGAACAGTGAAACCACATCGCAATTCAGCTTAAGGGATTGTAACAGCTCAAAACAAAACAAATTGGATTACGAAGAATAACATAGAAATCTTTTATTACAAATGGTTCAAAAACCAGTTTAAAGAGAATATGAACTAAAATGGCCCGTGACAATTTCGTTCACAAGGAGATATGAACTGTAGTAGCACGGAAATGCTGGTATATCGATAAACACACATCCCCAATCTGTTCCAGCTCGCGCTGCCCAGCTTTTAAGAAACATCCTCACCTGCAACCATGAAAGCTAGTGAGTCTAGGGGCGTTGAGCAGGTAAATATGGTAATAGGAAAGCTCCACACAAAAATAACATAAGATTTAACATACAGAAGTAAACATTAAATCATAACATTCTCAAAAAAACTACGGGTATAAAATAACCCATTCTATTTTTTGTAAGAGATGTGGCACAGAAGCTCTCATTAGGTCGGGTCGCTTGATCAAGCTCATCTATCAGGCCTATGGGGAATAAATCCCAAACTGTACTATGTGAAGGGGTATATAGGCTCGCCAACCCATAATCCTGGTCCTTCCTGTTTGAAGGAGCACATTGGTTCGTGAGCCAGCGTCCTCACCCTTCCTATTTGACCGTCTGTTATCTTTGTCACAAATCATGAAAACTATGAAATAACTTCCTTTAAAACTATAATAAATATTACATGGAAACTTCCGTCATCCCTCCTTCGTCACCTTGCCATATATCATTAAGTTCTTGAAATACAGATCACACACAAGCGGTTCGTTGTTAAAAAACTCCATTTTTATTTGAAAAGACTGCTGGGTGTACGGCGGAACATAGCTCTAGAAATTCTAAAATCATCTGAGGATAGAAGTCAAATCACATTGGGTAGAAAACAGATCGTAAGCGTAAAACAGCTCTGGGTGAGAGAACAGCTCGCTAGCGGAAACCAGCTCTGAGGAGAAAACAGATTGTGAATGTAAAACAGCTTGGAGAAGATAACAACTCATGAGCGTAAAAACAGCTCTAAGTGAAGAAAACAGCTTATGAGCGTAAAAACAGCTCGGAGGAGAAAACAAATTACGAGCGTAAAACATATCGGAGAAGAAAACAGCTTACGAGCGTAAAACAGCTCGGAGAAGAAAACAGCTCACGAGCGTAGAACAGCTCTAGGTTAAGAAAGCAGCTCACGAGTGTAAAACAACTCGAAGGAGAAAACAACTCACGAGCGTAGAACAACTCTGAGAAGAAAATAGCTCACGAGCGTAAAACAGCTCGGAGAGGAAAACAAAACGGGGAAGTTCTAATAGATTAGCTAATCTTATCAGATTAGAATAGAGTCCCAAGTAGACCAGCTTGGCCTATCAGCTCAGAACCTCACCCTTAGCTTACCAACACGAGTACTGAAAATAGCCTGGAGAAGTTCGAACAGATTAGCTAGGCTTATTAGGTTTGAACAGGGTTATAATGAGACCAGCTTTGCCTATCAGCTCAGAACCTCATCCTTAGCCACTCAGCACGAGTACTGAAAACAGCTTGGAGAATTTCAAACAGATTAGCGAAGCTTATCACACCAGAACAACGCTCTAACTAGACCAGCTCCTCCTATCAGCTCAGAACCTCATCCTCAACCATTCAGCACGACTTACTTTCTGGAAACATGTGGAACTTAATAGCTACCTTTGTACAACCTAGAAATTTAAAAGAGACGATAGCTCAACTATCACAGAAACTCTTCTGTTAAATATTTGAGAACTTAAAACCATTTTACGAACCGCTGCAAGCATACATATCATAACATCATTTGAAAACCTTAAAACATTACTTAAAACTCTGAAACAGATGCGACAGAAATCAAACAGCACACAGAGAGGCGAACAATAATATGCTTTCACAGAAGCATCAAGAAACAGAATTTACTTGCCTTTGCTGAACGCGGGTTGCAGAGAACAGCTCTAACTTTGAAATATCCCACAAGCACGATCGAAACACTTACTCTGAAGAAAGTATTTTGGTTAGTTTGTGGTATGGAAAAGCACCCTTACCGCCTTAACAAGCAATAAACAAGGCAGGAGTTGCCCTCTCTCACACACCAACAGTAATCATTTGCTCAAAATATATGCTTAGGCGTGTCTTCAATCATGCGCCATAGTAATCATTTTTCTTTCTAAAAAGTTATTTTAGGCGTTCCTTAACCCTGTGCCAGCAGTAATCATTTTGCTAAAAAATATAATTTTTTTTAAAAGAAAACAGAAACGTGCTTGGGTTTATTCTTACAGGAACCATCCGCAAACTGCCCATGCAAAAGCGGAAAAAATCAGCTCAAGCGAAAATTGAAAATATTAAATGCACAAAGAAAATAGCAATTTAACCCATCAAAACAAAGTAAATGACTCGTGGGTTTACGGATTTTCCGGGTGTTACAACTCTACTCCCTTAAATAAAATTTTGTCCTCAAAATTAACTCACCTAAACAGATCTGGGTAACAACATCTCATGTCTGCTTCAATTTCCCAGGTTGCTTCCAGTTCTGAATGATTTGCCCATTGAAATTTGACCATTGGAATGCATCGATTCCTCAGTATTCTGTCTTCCCTAAGAAGAATTCTCACTGGATTTTTTTCGTAACTCAGATTAGGTGCAAGCTTAATCAGTTCAGAGCACAAAATGCGAGGGACTTGGGACGTATTTTCTAAGAGCTGATACGTGAAATATGTTTTGTACTACAAATAATTGCGGAGGTAGTGCTAACCGGTAAGCTAACGTCCCCACTCTTTCCAAAATCTCGAAGGGGCCGATGAATCTGGGATTCAGATTACCCTTTCAGATTGGCCATCAGTTTGGGGATGGAACATCGTGCTGAAGGCCAGCTTGATCCCCATGGCTCGATGTAAGCTCTACCAGAATTCAGATGTGAATCTTGGGTCCATATCTGAGACAATGGACACTAGAATCCCGTGATGTCTCACTATATCCATGATATACAGCTCAACATATCTGCTCAGATTGTAGGTGGTCTTTATTGGTAGAAAGTGAGCTGACTTAGTTAAGCGATTAATTATTTTCAGGCATCGTGCCCAATCAGAGTAAAACCACGCAATAAACCATAGCGGAAGCAATAAAAATAGTGGTTAAATTTTTGCTTTTTGGCCTCACTTGAGAAAACATAATTTAAAATACAATGCTATTAAAAATAAGGTTTTACAATATCCTCAACATTGAGTGACCCTCAATCAACAACATAGATACATCATAACGAAAATATCATATGTATCTACTACATATAATTGGGACACTCTATCCATCTCCCGGGATAATACCAGTTGGATCTACTCCACGACCCCCAGAGAAACCATGGTAACCTGAAAACGCACACAGGCAACAAACACCAGCCCCATAGGGACATGGTGTCAAACCCCGGTACGGAGAGCAACTGAAAAACAACATTAAGATAGCAACAGATACAATGAGAGTTCTATGCATGAGATAAGGCTACAACCGAAGGCAGGGAGCCAAAGGAATCTCAAGAAACAGCTCAACAACAATCAACAGATCACTTCAGGATAGTGGCCATGGGGTGTGTGAGCATATGGGAGCTACCCACTCGTCTCAACACACGGTACCAGATGCACAACAATGCACTCAACCCGCTATTGCCCAACTCATGAGATGTGGGAGCTACCCACTCCGCTAATAGTGGCTAACAGATCCCAGCAGGAAGATGAGGTATACGGGAGTTACCCTCTCGTCCTCCAATACTAGCATCCTGGTACACACACATCAAGATGACAAGGCACGGCTAAACAATATCTGAATGTAACATGAATAATGCGTGTATGCACATGCAACAGAATACCACAGCCAACAAATAGCATACACAGTGCGGCAGATCAGCAAGCAAACACATATATCCATGCCACATCCAACGCTGTAAAACAAGATCACATCCGTACCTCAGTTCTGAGCTATAATTACAACAAATAGAGTCCCGAGAAACCAAATATGAAACCGGTTAACCAAACAACAACGCTAACTCAGGGATGCAAAGAACATAACCCTACATTGGGAGGTACGAGCTCAAACAGCTCCGTCCTACCCTACGAGTCCAACAACCAGCTCTAAAAAAAGCGCAAGGGTAGAATTAACACTTACCCAACAAGCTACCTGAACGGCAGGACTAACCCGACGCTTATGCTAACAGAATACAGAAGGGAGATGTCTTCACGATCCACCTCCAGCTCCTCCAAAGTATCCAAAAGAGGTATAGGAAGAAAGGTCTCTGCAAGAGGAGTCCAGCGCTACCACTCTCGCTTTCGTCGGAGCTGTCTACCGCCGGCAATCGGAGAAGATAAGGTTCGGTGAACAGTAACTAGGGTATCGTGACAGGGTAAGGTTACGAGAATATTCTAAGTGTCGGAAGGAGAAAATGGCGAGACCGAAGTCAAAGTCCTCAATATATACTTAAGTATCCCAGATCTGATAGACAACAACTACCGAAAACTTAAGATCCAAAGCTGATCCCAACTTAGATCTGAGTATCACTCCAGACTAGGGTATCGTGACAGGGTAAGGTTACGAGAATATTCTAAGTGTCGGAAGGAGAAAATGGCGAGACCGAAGTCAAAGTCCTCAATATATACTTAAGTATCCCAGATCTGATAGACAACAACTACCGAAAACTTAAGATCCAAAGCTGATCCCAACTTAGATCTGAGTATCACTCCAGATCTGAACTCTACGCCCAAACAAACCTGGAACTTATCCAAACGACGTCGCACCAAAGACCGCTCGCTCACTAGAACACGTTATCCCGCTAGCCAAGTTTGAATCACTCAACGGCGTCTCATCGCTCCTAACTACGACACTCAGATCTAACTCCCAAACTCAATAAAATCTGAAAGTCACTGGACCGCACTGGTCAACCCCACAACATGAACCGGGTCTAAGAACCGGATCTGTCCCGCGGACAACTAACAACTAACAACTAACAACGCGCACATACTCAAATCTAGATCCTAGCCAAACAACAACATTCCGCTACCCGCACGATATATTCCACCTGTGCGCCCAGAATAACGCATGACTACCAGATCTGATTATAGGATCTGAACACGATTGACCCGTGTTGACCAACGCCCAAGTCTGATTCCTAATCCATCGAATCTTTAACTTTCCAGAGCTGCTCTAAACACCAAATCGGACCCGATAGCTTCACCAAGCATACCAGCTCAAATCTGGCTCATCCCAGATCTGTTCAAGACAAATCTGGTCGATGCTAAACCCGATTAATTAACTCAATTAATCCAATAAACTTTCGGCACATTCTTCCCCCACTAAAACAGGATTTCGTACTCGAAATCAGGCAACAACTCTAGAACTGAACATCCACGCTATGCACGAAACACTCAGCAATCTCTAACAGACAACAGGAGGCTACTAACCAAGAGTTCAAGATAACTGGAACAAACAATAACAAACAAAACTAGCTACTGGAAACAACTGAAACATCTACTCAAACAGATGAGTCCACTCTCGTTGCATTTTCTCTTCCAACTCCCAAGTAGCTTCCTCTCTACCATGTTTGCTCCACTGAATCATCACTAAAGGAATAGTCTTATTCCTCAGCTTCTTCTCCTTTCTATCCAAAATCTGCAAGGGATACTCAACATAACTCAAAGTCCGATCTAGCTCCACCTCGTCAGTCCTTAGCACATGCGACATGTCAGGCCTCGTGTTCTAATCAGAGATAAAACATACAAACACTTGCGGAATCTACTAAAAAGCGGGTAAAATTTTAGCTTTTGTCCTGACGAGTTAAAACAATATAATTTAAAATAATGCAATACATAAAATAGATCCCAGTTTATAAAACCACTAAACAACACAATCAATATATCATACGAAAACAAGTATCAGACTCCATCCATTGGATACAACAACGAAGCACAGGGCATCCCCTGGCTAAGAATACTGATACATATAAATATGCTATACGCCACTGTGATACTCTAACCACCTCCTGGGGCGCCACCAGCTGGGTTAAAACCACGACCAGCTGTAAAACCTGGGTTTCCTGAAAACAACACAACAAGGAAAACAGAATATGTGGCCACGGTGAGTGTAGGACATGTGGGTGCTACCCACTCACCCCTACTCGCCCACCCTTACCAGATGCATCAACAACCCAACCTATGAACTGTGGTAGCTAACCACTCGGCGCATAGGGGAAATGAGAGTGCGGAATCACCTCTCGCCCTCGCATCCTGGTAAGAAAACAAAGAAACAACAACGAACAAAGGCTGCAATAGCTGAATGAAATGCGTGTATGCAACATGCTGGAACAACAGACATATAACCATATGTAACACAACAATTACACACGGTAAGCATACACAGCTCTCACACAGAGCAACAACATCACCCAGCAATCCAAACACAGCCATCTCGCAATTTATCCAAGCCAGGTTTCAAGCTGGATTACAAGCTCAAGATCCGTACCTTGTACTTCTGTGCAACAATTACCACAAATCAGGCCCGAGAGGTCTGGATTTCAACCTGCTAAATACACATAACAGATCTCAGGCTCAACACAAAAGGTCACGGGCAACTATAGAAACTCACGGCTGGGAGTCATTCACTCCACCAGCGATCAAATCCAACAATACCACTAACAGGAAGCTTAACAAAGGCTAATACTAAGATCTCAACAACAACTCGAAGTTCTACCTCAACGACGCAACACACGGCCGAAAACAGCAACTTCGCGATCTCGCTCTAGCCAACAACAGCCTCCAAGAATGGTAACGGTCGAAAACAACGGGAATTCACCGAAAAAGCTCACGGTGAACAGTACTAGGGTTCGAAGAATAGAGATCGACAACCAAGATAATATTTCGCTAAGTATGTGATCTGGTGCTTAAAATCGAAGACCAAGTCTTCCTTAAATGAATCTCGTGACTGCTGAAATCTAGTTGAAATCATGCACCGACAAAAACAGATCCCTCTACAACATAACGCATGCGCTAACAAAACGGCGTCGCTCAGGACACGTCATCAAATCTGGTCGCTACCGCTAAATGCTGGAAACGCGTTACGCACACAACAGCGATCGCTACAGGAGAGTTGACCAATGTTGACGTCTGTTCCCAGAACTCGCGCTACTCACAAAAGATCTCTCCTTACGCGAGCAGACCTCTCCCTAGCGCTAGACCAAATACGACGTCGCACCAACTTATCCAAATGACAGCGTTTCCATAAAATAAAAGACGTAGCTTCACACACGTCAACAAAGCTGAAGACAGCATGCTAACGCTAAAACATTGATCGCTGGCAACAGATCTCTCCCGCAAGCGTTCACCAAAACGGTACCGTTTCCTTCACGCTACAGGAACTTGCTGCCAACATCCAAAATAACTCATGCGCTAACAGATAACCTTACGTCATCACATCTGATTGCTAACTCAACCAAAACTTTAACAGCAAAGCTTACGTCAGCAATTGCGTAGCGCAACAGAAACATGACGTCATCAAATCTGGCAACAGATTCAAACTCGAAAAATTCCAAAATTTCCAGAATTGCTCTAAGTGTGAAATCTGACCCGAAAATGCAAACAAAACATCCAAACAGAAATTTGAACCACCAGAAATCTCTAAAAACCGATTAATTCCAACAAATTAATCTTAATTACATTTCAGGTCTCACATTTCTCCCCCACTTAAAAGGATTTCGTCCCCGAAATCAAACAACAATCTGGAAATACAACTCAACAACAGCAAGCCAAAACAGAACTTCACTTAGCACAAGCCAAGAGTTCAAAATAACTGAGCAAACAATCAACAACAACTAGGGAAGAAAATACAACCAAAAGCTACAAACTACTGGAAATTTAGCTCAACAGCTACTCAAACAGATGCGGCCACTCGCGCTGCATCTTTTCTTCCAGCTCCCAAGTAGCTTCTTCCCTTCCATGTTTGCTCCATTGCCCCATCACCAACGGAATGGTCTTATTCCTCAACTGTTTCTCTTTTCTACCAAGGATCTGCAAGGGATATTCCTGATAGCTCAACGACTAATCTAGATCCACCTCGTCAGTTCTAAGCACATGAGACGGATCTGGCTCATACTTCCTCAACATGGAAACATGAAAGACGTCATGAAGAGAAGACAACTCTGACGGCAACAACAGCCGATACGCTAAAGGGCCAATCCTCTCAAAAATCTCATACGGTCCGACGTAACGAGGGGCTAACTTTCCCTTGTGTCCAAAGCGCATGACACTGCGAAACGGAGAAACTTTGAGAAATACACGATCACCAACCTGAAACTCAAGAGGTCGACGCCTCTTATTCGCATAACCGGCTTGGCGATCCTGGGCAGCTTTCATCCGCTGTCTAATAAGATTCACATGATCTTTCATTTGCTGCACAAAGTCAGGGGCAGATAGCTGCTTCTCCCCCACTTATTCCCAACATAACGGTGATCTGCACTTTCTACCATATAAAGCCTCAAACGGCGCCATGCCAATCGTCACCTGATAGCTGTTATTGTAGGAAAACTCGACTAAAGACAACGCGTCTTGCCAGCTACCTCCGAAATCCAACACAACAACTCGTAACATATCCTCCAACGTCTGGATAGTTCTCTCAGATTGGCCATCTGTCTGGGGGTGATATGCGGTGCTCATCACCAATCTGGTACCCAAAGATGTTTGCAAACTCTTCCAAAACTTGGAAGTAAACCTCGGATCTCGGTCGGAAACAATCGAAACAGGCACACCGTGAAGTCTAACCACAAAATCAACGTACAGCTTTGCCATCTTCTTCAACGGGAAGGTCATCCCATAGGGAATAAAATGTGCAGACTTCGACAAACGGTCTATAACCACCCAAATAGCATCGCATCCTCTGCTGGAACGAGGCAAATGCGTCACGAAATCCATAGCAATGTGCTCCCAATTCCATTGGGGCACTTCCAAACTCTGCAACAGACCACCGGGTCTCATCCTTTCGGCCTTTACCATCTGACAGTTCAAACAACGAGCGACAAAACCAGCAACATCGCTCTTTAGGCCAGCCCACCAAAAGTGCGGCTTCAAAGCATGGTACATCTTCCGTGCACCAGGATGAACACTATGTCTGCTACAATGCGCTTCCCGAAGGATATCCTCCTTCAAATCAATCAAATTGGGCACAACCAACCTGCCCCGGAAACGCAAACAACCATCGGAAGAGATAAAATAATCCTCAAGTTCGCCAGCCCTGACCTTCAACTTAAACTCGTGGATAGACGGATCAGTCCTCTGAGCTGCTCGAATGGTAGAAACAATCTGTGGCTCCACTTGGAAAGAAGAAACCACCACACAATCCTCAGCCGGGTAAAATCTCCAACCCGTAGTGTTAAGATGCTCCTGATCCTTAGAGATGTACAACGACGCAAGCATCTCACTAGCCTTCCTGCTCAAAGCATCTGCCACTACGTTCGACTTCCCAGGCTGGTACTTGATCTCACAATCAAAGTCCTTTAGCAGCTCCATCCAACGACGTTGTCTCATGTTCAAATCAGGCTGCGAAAACATATACTACAAACTTTTGTGGTCGGAGTACACCACAAACTGCTCGCCATGCAGGTAGTGACGCCAGATCTTCAACGCAAAGACCACCGCTGCTAACTCCAAATCATGGACTGGGTAATGAGTCTCGTGCGGTTTCAACTGCCGCGAGGAATACGCAATGACTCGACCATTCTGCATCAAAACACAACCCAATCCATTAAGCGAAGCGTCAGAACAAACAACAAATCCACCTGTTCCGGACGGCAGAACCAACACAGGCGCAGTAGTCAGTTTCTCTTTAAGCAGTTGAAAAGCATTCTCGCACTGCTCAGTCCAAACAAAACGCTTGTCCTTCTGAGTCAATTGAGTCATCGGCTTTGCTATACTTGAGAATCCCTCAATGAAGCGACGATAATAGCCAGTCAGACCCAAGAAACTATGAATCTCGGAAACATTCCTGGGATGCTCCCAGTTCAGAACGGCATCAACCTTGCTAGGATCTACAGAAATCCCCTCGGTTGAAATCACATGTCCCAAGAATACGACGCGATCCAACCAGAATTCGCACTTGGAGAACTTTGCATACAACTGCTGGTCTCTCAGCGTCTGAAGGAAAATACGCAAATGCTCCTTGTGCTCCAAAGGAGTCTTCAAATAGACTAAGATGTCGTCGATGAACACGATCACAAACTGATCTATAAACTTGCGGAAAACTCGGTTCATCAAATCCATAAAGACTGCAGGGGCATTAGTCAATCCAAACGGCATAACCAAAAACTCATAATGCCCGTACCTCGTACGAAAAGCAGTCTTCGCGACATCTTGTTCTCTCACTCTCAGCTGATGGTACCCTGAACGAAGATCAATCTTTGAATACACTGCAGAACCTTGCAACTGATCAAACAGATCATCGATTTTCGGTAACGGGTACTTTTTCTTCACAGTGGCTTTGTTCAACTTGTGGAAATCAATGCACATCCGCATTGAGCCATCCTTCTTCTTCACAAACAAGATGGGCGCTCCCCATGGCGACATACTAGGTCGGATAAAACCTTTCTCCAGCAAATCATCTAACTGCACCTTGAGTTCTCTCAACTTCGCAGGCGCCAGACGATAAGGAGCACGTGAAATCGGAGCTGTGCCAGGAACCAGCTCTATGCTGAAGTCAATCTCCCGCCTCGGAGGAAAACCAGGAATCTCCTCCGGAAACACATCCGGGAAATGTCGCACCATAGGAACGTCACTGAGCTGAACGCGGGAAGAAGAAGACGCATCCAAAGCGTAGATCATAAAGCCAGCATTCCCTAAGGACAACAAGCTAAAAATCTCCATTGCTGAGACTAAGGGAATCTTCGATCTAGAAACCTGGCCGTAGAAGTCCTACTTCTCGCCAGACAAAGGCCTAAAGCGCACAATCCCATGGAAGCAGTCCACGGAGGCCCTATAGTTGGACAGCACATCCATTCCAACTATGCAATCGAAATCCCAAAGCATCAATCGGATCAAACTTGCCACCAACACATGCTCACCGAACCGCAACACGCCATCCAACAAAACCTCCTGGGAGACCAGGCTCACACCACAAGGGGTAGAAACAGAAACAGCATCGTGCAAAGAAATGGTACACAGACCATGCTCAACAACAAGCGAATCAGAAATAAACGAATGCGATGCACCGGTGTCAAACAACACACGCACAGGAAAATAAAAAACAAGGCAAGTACCTGCGATCACCCTACTCGGTGTCTCCTTGGCCTGCTCCCTAGTGATGGCGTTAACCTGAGCATGCTGGGGTCCAGAGAAGAAAGGCCGAGACGACTGTCCGAACCGCGACGGACCAGACTGCTGAAACGGCCTAAATTGCGTCTCACCTAATCGGATCTGCGGAAACTGAGGGGAACGACCCCTAGACTGACCTCCTTGACCCTGAGGCTGGGCCGCGGTCTGCTGTGATCCAGCTGACGGACACACACTAGAAAAATGTCCGTACTGAACACAAAGCTTGCAGGAACCCTGCACACCAACGCACTGCGTAGACGGATGCTTTCCACCGCAAAAACCACAAAACTCAGCCCGAGAACCATTGTTACTCGAGCTGCCCGAACCAGAAGAGCCAGAACCCGACTTCTTCTTGAACTGCTGACCGCGGGGTCGAAACATCTGACGGCTAGATTGCTGAGCCACCTGCTGCTGCTGCTGGGGCTGATGGGCTGACTGGGAGGACTGTGAAGACTGCGCTCCCTGAATAGCAGGACGACTAACCTGCGCCGCCTGCTGCCTGCGAGCACGACGACTCTACAAACCCTCCTCGATATCAATAGCAGTGTCAACTGCTTCAGCATAGCTCTTGGGTTTGCTGGTCAACACCATCTGATACAACTCTTCATTCAAGCCCTCAAGAAATCTAGTCCGCTTGGCCCTCTCCCGGCCAGAAACATGGGGAACGTACGCCAACAGAGAAGAAAACTTCCTAGCATACTCTCTAACAGTCATGGAACCCTGCTCCAAATGGTCGAACTCCCGCTCCCGGGCGTTCATATAAGACCCGGGTACATACTCCTGCCGGAAGGTCTCGCAAAAACTATCCCAAGAGATCCCAACACCGGTCTCTAACAAGGTACTCGAAGCGCCTCGCCACCAGCGCTCTGCAGCCTTCCTAAGCAAGAGGGTCGCTAAACTCAGCCGAAGATCATCATCATACTGCACCCGATCGAAAAGACGGATGATATTCCGGAGCCACGAGTCCGAATCCTCACTGGACTCATCACCAGTAAAGACTGGAGGGTTCATCCGTTGAAACCGTGCTATAACAACATCCATCCGCTCCACAGGGGGAGGCAAGTCACCAACTTCCTCCTCCTCCTCATGCCTACTACGAGAACGGCTAGGAGCGCTACGCCGATCCTCATTCTGTCCTGCCGATTCCTCAAACTGCCCCTACCTCTACCACGACGTCTAGGCAGCATCTACGAAAACACTCAACAGGATCAAGCAAAATAGAACAGATACAGCATAGATAGCACATAACACAGAAATATGCAGCACGTAGTCACATAGTCAAGCACATGCAACACAATATGCAGCACGAGTCACATAGCAAGCACATGCAACACACAACACTGTGACCTAGACTCAAGTGTGATCAAAGAAATCGATCTTATCCCAGCTTAAGCTCTGATCCAAAAAATGTCAGGCCTCATGCTCTAATCAGAGATAAAACATGCAAACACATGCGGAAGCTACTAAAAAGCGGGTAAAATTTTTGCTTTTGTCCTGACGAGTTAAAGCAATATAATTTAAAATAATGCAATACTTAAAATAGATCCCAGTTTATAAAACCACTAAACAACACAATCAATATAGCATACGAAAACAAGTATCAGACTCCATCCATTGGATACAACAACGAAGCACATGGCATCCCCCTGGCTAAGAATACTGATACATATAAATATGCTATACGTCACTGGGATACTCTAACCACCTCCTGGGGCGCCACCAGCTGGGTTAAAACCACGACCAGCTGTAAAACCTGGGTTTCCTGAAAACAACACAAGGAAAACAACCAAGCCCCAGAGGGACATGGGGTCAAACCCCAGTACGGAGAGCAACTATAAAACAACAGTAAACAGCAAGAATAAAATGCAGATGCTATGAATGAGGAAGGAGACAACAGCTCAACGGAATCTGCAACAGAATATGTGGCCACGGTGAGTGTAGGACATGTGGGTGCTACCCACTCACCCCTACTCGCCCACCCTTACCAGATGCATCAACAACCCAACCTATGAACTGTGGTACCTAACCACTCGATGCATAGGGGAAATGAGAGTGCGGAATCACCGCTCGCCCTCGCATCCTGGTAAGAAAACAGAGAAACAACAACGAACAAAGGCTGCAATAGCTGAATGAAATGCGTGTATGCAACATGCTGGAACAACAGACATATAACCATATGTAACACAACAATTACACACGGTAAGCATACACAGCTCTCACACAGAGCAACAACATCACCCAGCAATCCAAACAAAGCCATCTCGCAATTTATCCAAGCCAGGTTCCACGCTGAATTACAAGCTCAAGATCCGTACCTTGTACTTCTATGCAACAATTACCACAAAACAGGCCCGAGAGGTCTGGATTGCAACCTGCTAAATACACACAACAGATCTCAGGCTCAACACAAAAGGTCTCGGACAACTATAGAAACTCACGGCTGGGAGTCATTCACTCCACCAGCGATCAAATCCAACAATACCACTAACAGGAAGCTTAAACAAAGGCTAATACTAAGATCTCAACAACAACTCAAAGTTCTACCTCAACGACGCAACACACGGCCGAAGACAGCAGCTTCGCGATCTCGCTCTAGACAACAACAGCCTCCAAGAATGGTATAGAAAGGAAGAGCATCTCGAAAGGAGTCCAACGCTACCTCGCACGTACCAAACAACGGTCAAAAACGACGGGAATTCACCGGAAAAGCTCACGGTGAACAGTACTAGGGTTCGAAGAACAGAGGTCGACAACCAAGATAATATTTCGTTAAGTATGGGATCTTGTGCTTAAAATCAAAGACCAAGTCTTCCTTAAATAAATCTCGTGACTTCTGAAATCTGGTTGAAATCATGCACCAACAAAAACAGATCCCTCTACAAGATAACGCATGCGCTAACAAAACGGCGTCGCTCAGGACACGTCATCAAATCTGGTCGCTACCGCTAAACGCTGGAAACACGTTATGCACACAACAGCGATCTCTACAGGAGAGTTGACCAATGTTGACGTCTGTTCCCAGAACTCGCGCTACTCACAACAGATCTCTCCTTACGCGAGCAGACCTCTCCCTAGCGCTAGACCAAATACGACGTCGCACCAACTTATCCAAACGACAGCGTTTCCATAAAATAAAACGACGCAGCTTCACACACGTCAACAAATCTGAAGACAGCACGCTAACGCTAAAACATCGATCGCTGGCAACAGATCTCTCCCGCAAGCATTCACCAAAACGGTACCGTTTCCTTCACGCTACAGGAACTTGCTGCCAACATCCAAAATAACACAAGCGCTAACAGATAACCTTACGTCATCACATCTGATTGCTAACTCAACCAAAACTTCAACAGCAAAGCTTACGTCAGCAATTGTGTAGCGCAACAGAAAACATGACGTCATCAAATCTGCCAACAGATTCAAACTCGAAAAATTCCAAAATTTCCAGAATTGCTCTAAGTGTGAAATCTGACCCGAAAATGCAAACAAAACATCCAAACAGAAATCTGAACCACCAGAAATCTTTAAAAACCGATTAATTCCAACAAATTAATCTTAATTACATTTCAGGTCTCACACGACAGATCTGGCTCATACTTCCTCAACATAGACACATGAAAAATATCATGTAAGGAAGACAGATCTGGCGACAACAACAGCCGATAAGCCAAAGGACCATTTCTCTCAGCAATCTCATATGGTCCAACATAACGAGGAGCTAACTTTCCCTTGAGACCAAATATCATAACACTACGAAAAGGAGAAACTTTCAGAAAAACTAGATCACCAACCTGAAATTCCATAGGTCTATGCCTTCTGTTAGCATAACTGACTTGGCGATCTTGTGCAACTTTCATCCGCTGGAGAATCAGATCTACTTGATCTCTCATCTGCTGCACAAATTCTGGAGAAGACAATGGCTTCTCCCCCACTTCTTCCCAACACACAGGCGATCTACACTTCCTGCCATACAAAGCTTCAAATGGTGCCATACCAATCGTGACATGTTAGCTGTTATTATAAGAAAACTCAATCAAAGACAACGAATCTTGCAAGCTACCACTAAAATCCATCACAACAGCTCTCAACATATCCTCTAAAATCTGGATAGTCCTCTTAGATTGGCCATCTGTTTGGGCATGATACGCTGTGCTCATAGCTAATCGAGTACCCAGAGCTGTTTGCAAACTCTTCCAAAACCTGGAAGTAAACCTTGGATCACGATCTGAAACGTTAGAAACAGGCACACCATGCAGTCGCACCACAAAATATATGTACAGCTTCGCCATCTTCTTTAAAGAATACGTCATACTGTAAGGAATGAAGTGAGAAGACTTTGACAATCTATCGATCACAACCCACACAGCATCACACCCTCGACTGGAACGAGGCAAATGTGTAACGAAATCCATTGCTATGTGTTCCCAATTCCATTGGGGTATCTCCAAAAGACCACCAGGTCTCATCCTCTCGGCCTTAACTTGTTGAAAGTTCAGACAACGGGCTACAAAAACAGCAACATCACTCTTCAAACCTGCCCACCAGTAATGCTGCTTCAAGACATGATACATCATCCTTGTACCAGGATGAACACTGTGTCTACTACAATGCGCTTCTCTCAAGATCTCCTCCTTCAACTCGATCAGATTAGGCACAACCAACCTACCACGAAACATCAAAACACCATCAGACGAGACAGTGTAATCCTCTAACTGTCCAGATCTAACCTTCAGCTTCAACTCATGAATAGATGGATCTGTCCTCTGAGCTGCTCTAATGCTCGCAACAACCTGTGGCTCAACTTGGAAAGAAGACACCACCACAAAATCCTCACCTGGGTAAAACCGCCAACCAGTAGTGCTTAGATGCTCATGGACCTTCGAAATCTGCAACAAAACTAGCATCGCTACTTGAGCCTTTCTGCTCAATGTATTAGCAACTACATTTACTTTCCCAGGTTGATATTGGATCTCACAATCAAAATCCTTAAGCAGCTCCATCCATCTACGCTGTCTCATGTTCAAATCTGACTGAGAAAACAGATATTGAAGGCTCTTGTGGTCTGAATACACCACAAACTGCTCACCATACAGGTAGTGGCTCCAAATCTTCAAGGCAAAACCAACTACTGCCAACTCCAAATCATGAACTGGGTAACGAGTCTCATGCGGTTTTAACTGACGAGAAGCATACGCAATAACTCGATCATGCTGCATCAACACACAACCCAATCCATTCAACGAAGCATCCGAACAAACAACAAAACCACCTGAACCAGACGGCAAAGCTAACACAGGCGCAGAAGTTAGCTTCTATTTGAGCAACAAAAAGCTGTTCTCACACTGCTCAGTCCAAACAAACCTCTTGTCTTTCTGAGTCAACTGCGTCATAGGCTTAGCTATACTAGAGAATCCCTCTATAAAACGCCGATAATAGCCAGCCAAACCCAAGAAGCTACGAATCTCCGAAACATTCTTGGGACGCTCCCAGTTAACAACTGCCTCAACTTTACTGGGATCCACAGAAATACCTGCCGTGGAAACAACATGACCCAGAAATACAACTCTGTCCAACCAAAACTCGTACTTGGAAAACTTAGCGTACAACTGCGAGTCTCGAAGTGTCTGGAGAACCAACTTCAAATGCTCTTTGTGCTGCATCGGAGTCTTAGAGTACACCAAGATATCATCGATAAACACAATCACAAACTGATCGATGAATTCTCTAAAGACTCGATTCATCAGATCCATGAAAACTGAGGGGGCATTCGTCAAACCAAAAGGCATTACCAAGAACTCATAATGCTCGTACCTCGTACGAAACACAGTCTTCGCAACATCTTGCTCTCGAATGCGCAACTGATGGTACCCCGAACGCAGATCGATCTTAGAGAACACAGCCGAACCCTGAAGCTGATCAAACAAGTCATCGATCCTCGGCAAAGGGTACTTATTCTTTACTATTGCCTTATTAAACTACCTAAAGTCGATGCACATCCTCATCGACCCATCCTTCTTCTTAACAAACAAGATAGGCGCTCCCCACAGTGACATGCTTGGCCTAATGAAACCTTTCTCCAACAAGTCACTAAGATGCACCTTAAGCTCCCTCAACTCAGCAGGTGCTAGGCGATACAGGGCTCTCGAGATAGAAGCTGTACCAGGTACCAACTCAATGCTAATGTCTATCTCCCTCTTCGGAGGAAAACCAGGTATCTACTCCGGGAACACATCAGGGAAATGACGAACAATGGAGACATCACTAATCTTCACACGCGACGAAGAAGACACATCCAAGGCATAGATCATAAATCCGGCATTCTCCAACGACAACAGGCTAAACAAATCCATCGCAGATACTAAAGGAATCTTCGACTGGGAATCGAGACCATAGAAGTCCTACTTCTCACCAGACTGGGGCCTAAAACGCACAACACCATGAAAACAATCCACAAGGGCCCTATAACCAGACAACACGTCCATTCCCACAATACAATCGAAATCCCACATCACTAGCCGAATCAAATTCGCTAACAACATGTTCTCACCAAACCTAAGAATGCCATTCAACAAAATCTCTTGGGAGTACAGGCTCGCGCCGACAGAGCTTGCAACAAACACGACATCACTCAAGGAAGTGTTATGCAAACCATGCTCAACCACAAATGCATCAGCAATAAACAAATGCGATTCTCCTGTATCAAACAATACATGCGCAGGAAAATCAAAGACAAAGCAAGTACCTGCGATCACTCCTGTTGGCGTGCCCTCCACTTGCTCCCTCGTCATGGCATTCACCTGGGCAAACTGAGGTCATGAAAACTAGGGCTGGGAAGACTGTCCAAACCGAGAAGGACCAAGCTACTGGAACAGTTTATACCGAGGCTCTCCCAACCTCTGCTGCGGAGCAGGAAAAGAACGACCTCGAGACGATCCACCCGTACGACCCTGCGGTGGGGCTGTGGTGTGCTGGGATACAGCTAAAGGACACACTCTCGCAACGTGTCCATACTGACCACAATTGTTACACGAACCATGCACACCTACACACTATGCTATAGGATGCTTTATCCACACTGGCCACAAAACTCGACCATGGAAGTACTGCTACTAGAACTGCCCGAACCAGAAGAACTAGAACCCGACTTTTTCTTGAACTGACGACCACGAGGTCTAAGCCTCTGATGTCCAGACTATTGGGCTACCTGCTGTTGGGGTGGCTGGGATGAGTTCACAGACTGGGAAGGTTGCACCCCTGGAACCATGGGATTGTTACCTTGCACCACTTGCGGCCTAACACGAGACCTACGGTTCTGCAATCCTTCCTCAATATCCATAGCCTTGTCCACCGCATCCGCATAACTCGTCAGGGAACCCGCCAACACCAAAGAATACAAATCTTCATTCAGTCCCTCCAAGAACTTGTTCCTCTTCGCTCTCTCTCGGCCAGACACATGCGGAACATATGCAAGAAAAGAAGAAAACCTCCGGGCGTACTCTCCCATGGACATAGTCCCTTGCACCAGGTTATCAAAATCATGCTCCCTGATGTTAACGTAGGACTCAGGGACGTACTCCTGAGAATACAAATCTTCATTCAGTCCCTCCAAGAACTTGTTCCTCTTCGCTCTCTCTCGGCCAGACACATGCGGAACATATGCAAGAAAAGAAGAAAACCTCCGGGCGTACTCTCCCATGGACATAGTCCCTTGCACCAGGTTATCAAAATCATGCTCCCTGATGTTAACGTAGGACTCAGGGACGTACTCCTGTCGAAAGGCAGTACAAAAACTGCTCCACGAGATCCCTACACCAGTCTCCTCTAGCACTCGAGAAGCACCTCTCCACCAACGCTCGACACTCCTCCTCAATTGAAACATAGCCAAACTCAACCTACGCTCGTCATCATACCTCACACGGTCAAACAACCCGATTATGTGCTGCAACCAGGACTCCGCTTCGGAACTAGACTCATCACTGTTAAACGTCTGAGGGTTCATCCGTTGAAACCTCGCCATCACAAGTTCCATGTCGTCCACACGGGCTGCCAGCTCATCAACCTCATCCTCGACCTGTCTATCACGTCTATGAAAAGGTCCACTACACTGTACCTCCTCGTTCTGACCCTCGGATTCCTCCTGAAACTGCCCTCTACCTCTACCCCTACGTCTAGGCGGCATCTACGAATGCACTAAGAGGGTAAGGTCACACACCAACAATTATATCACATAATCAATAAGTCACATGGTCATGCACATGCAACAAGAAACACTGTGCCTAGACTCAAGTGTGATCAAAAGAAATCGAGCTTATCCCAGCTTAAGCTCTGATACCAAAAATGTCAGGCCTCGTGCTCAATCAGAGTAAAACCACGCAATAAACCATAGCGGAAACAATAAAAATAATGGTTAAATTTTTGCTTTTTGGACTGACTTGAGAAACATAATTTAAAATACAATGCTATTCAAAATAAGGTTTTACAATATCCTCAACGATACAACATATAGTGACCCTCAATCAACAACAATAGATACATCATAACGAAAATATCATATGTATCTACTACATATAACTGGGACACTCTATCCACCTCCCGGGGCACTACCAGCTGGATCTACTCCATGACCCACGGAGAAACCATGGTAACCTGAAAACGCACATAGGCAAAAAACACCAGCCCCAGAGAGACATGTGGTCAAACCCCAGTACGGAGATCAACTGAAAAACAACATTAAGATAGCAACAGATAAAATACGAGTGCTATGCATGAAATAAGGCTACAACCGAAGGCAGGGAGCCAAATGAATCTCAAGAAACAGCTCAACAACAATCATCAGATCACTTCAGGATAGTGGCCACGGGGTGTGTGAGCATATGGGGGCTACCCACTCGTCTCAACACACGGTACCAGATGCACAACAATGCACTCAACCCGCTGTTTCCCAACTCATGAGATGTGGGAGCTATCCACTCCGCTCATAGTGGCTAACAGATCCCAGCAGGGAGATGAGGTATACGGGAGTTACCCGCTTGTCCTCCAATAGTAGCATCCTGGTACACACAGATCAAGATGACAAGGCACGGCTAAACAAGATCTGAATGTAACATGAATAATGCGTGTATGCACATGCAACAGAATGTAACAGAATTCCACAGCCAACGAATATCATACACAGTGCGGCAGATCAGCAAGCAAACACATATATCCATGCCTCATCCAACCCTGTAAAACAAGCTCACATCCGTACCTCAGTTCTGAGCTATAATTACCACAAACGAAGTCCCGAGCAACCAAATATGAAACCTGTTAACCAAACAACAACGCTAACTCAGGGACGCAAAGCACAGAACCCTATACTTGGAGCTACGAACTCAACCATCTCCGTCCTACTCTACGAGTCCAACAACCAGCTCTAAACAATGCGCAAGGTAGAATTAACACTTACCCAACTAGATACCTGAACAGCAGGACTAACCCGACGCTTATGCTAACAGACTACAGAAGGGAGATGTCTTCGCGTCCACCTCCAGCTCCTCCAAAGTCTCCAAAAGAGGTATAGGAAGAAAGGTCTCAGCAAGAGGAGTCCAGCTCTACCACTCACGCTTCCGTCGGAGCTGTATACAGCCGAAAATCGGAGAATATAAGGTTCGGTGAACAGTAACTATGGTATCGCGACAGGGTAATGTTACGAGAATATTTCTAAGTGTCGGAAGGAGATAATGGCGAGACCGAAGTCAAAGTCCTCAATATATATTTAAGTCTCCCATATCTGATAGACAACAGCTCCGACAACTTAAGATCCAAAGCCGATCCCAACTCAGATCTGAGTATTACTCCAGATCTGAACTCTACGCCCAAAAAGATCTGGAACTTATCCAAACGACGTCGCACCAAAGACCGCTCGCTCACTAGAACACGTTATCCTGCTAGCCAATTCTGAATCACTCAACGGCCTCACGTCTCTCCTAAATACGACACTCAGATCTGACTCCCAAACTTGATCAAATCTGAAAGTCACTGGACCGCATCGGTCTACCCCAAAACACGAACCGGGACTAAGAACCGGATCTGTCCACGGACAACTAACAACTAACAACTAACAATGCGCACATATTCAAATCTGGATCCTAGCCAAACGACAACGTTCCGCTACCCGTGCGATATATTCCACCTGTGCGCCCAGAATAACGCGCGACTACCAGATATGATTACAGGATCTGAACACGATTGACCCTCGTTGACCAACGCCCAAGTCTGATTCCTAATCCGCCGAATCTATAACTTTCCAGAGCTGCTATAAACACCAAATTGGACCCGTTAGCTTCACCAAGCATACCAGCTCAAAGCTGGCTCATCCCAGATCTGTTCAAGCCAAATCTGGTCTATGCTAAACCCAATTAATTAACTCAATTAATCCAATAAAATTTAGGGTCTCACAATTATGACCCAGATTGAGTTGAAACCGTGAAGGGTTCTGGGCTGACCTACCACAAAATCCATTGTAATGTTTTTTCCCACTTCCATTCTGGTATCGGAAGAAGTTTCAGCATCCCAGCTAGTCGCTGATGGTCTACTTTTAACTTGCTGACAAGTTAGGAACTCAGCAACAAATCTGGTGATATCCCGCTTCATTCCTGGCCACCAGTATAATGTTTGCAAGTCCTTATACATGTTTGTGCTTCCTGGGTGAACTGAATATGGGGTGGCGTGAGCCTCCTGCATGATATCAGCTCGCAGGGTATCTACCTGTTGAACCACATCCTGCCATGGTATTTCACAATACCCTCTTATATCATGTAGAGATTTCCACACTTCTCTTCATCCTGATGTTTCCACTTTAACAGTTGTTTGTCTTTCACCTGTCCCTCTCTGATCTGATCTTTCAACATTGGCTAAATAGTGAGAACATCTATCGTAGCAGTGCAATCTCTGGTAATCAGCTCCAATTCAAATTTCTCAATTTCCATCGCCAAACGTCTCTGAACTGAAAAATGAGTTAAACCCATTGACTTCCTGCTCAATGCATCCGCTACCACATTAGCTTTACCAGGATAGTAACTAATGGTGCAATCATAATCCTTCACCAGCTCTAGCCATCTCATCTGCCTCATTTTCAGCTCTTTCTGCGTGAAGAAGTATTTGAGGCTCTTGTGATCAGTAAAGATTTCCCATTTCTCTCCATACAGATAGTTTTTCCAAATCTTTAATGCGAAAACTACAGTCCCATCTTAGATATTGCATACAGATATTGCATTAGCACAACACCCAGCCCCGATATTGCATTAGCACAGCACCCAGGACCAGCTTAGATGCATCGATGAAGAGAACATAGTTACCTTGTCAAGAGGGCATAGCCAAAACTGGGGCCTCTACCAAAGCTTGCTTCAGCTTATCAAAACTTGTCTGGCACTCCGGGGTCCAATCATACTTAACGTTTTATTGGTTAAGGTTGGCAAATCCTTGTCAGGCCCGGTGCGCTAAAACATAGACTAATTACTCAATTAATCATAATTACATGGAAGCATAAAAATATGGGCTAAAAATTTTTGTTTGGGCCTGAACTGGAATCATCTCTTTAAAATACAATAACACTCAAAATAAGGATTTTAATTCAAAAATCCAAACAACATCAACAACAGGTAAAATACAAATACAGATCCCCGAAACACAATATACACACAGGGCATCCCCTGGTACAGTACATAGTATATATATAACTGGGACTCAAAATGGGGATCTACCAGCCGACGCTCCACTTGGTACAGCTGGATTACCTGAAGATCCTGCAAAAGCCAACACAGACCAAAGCAGCCCAAAGAGGGAAATAAAATGAGGTCAAACCTTAGTACGAAGAGCAATATACAACAGGTATCAGATACACATGCAACATATCATGTCGTGTCATGCATGAGGGCTACCAAGAATCATCGATAAGCAAGGCACAACGACTCAACTGTGCAATCAATCTCAATGAATCAGCAGAATCCAAATCACAGCGACTCAGTTGGCTATCACGACTCAGTGACGACATTGGATTTATGCGCACGACGACTCAGCCGGCAAAACGCGACTCAGCGATATCAGGTCTCAAAGAACACAGGCTCAATATGTTATGCGTGCATGCAATGCTAACGAACCCAGCACCACCAGCCTAGCTCCAAACGGCGGCATAAATCGATGGCAATCAAAATAAATAGGGTTCGATGAACAATAAGGGTTTGAGAGGCTCTCGAAAAGAAGATAATGGATATCTGGTCTAAAATGGCTAAGTGTCTGGAAATATAATGGTATACACGATCAAAGTCAACCATGAAACTAAGTGTCGAAATCTGCCTGAAATCTGCTACAGTGTCACCGACCATATCCTACCTCAAATCTGATACCAGCTCTGGCTCATCAAATCTGATATCCGCTAAACGACGTCGCATCTATTACACTCAGCCAGCGTCAAATCTGTTGTACTTTAAATGACACCATATCTCTTATACTCAACCCACGTCTACACGGGTAACCCAAAACGACATCGTATCACCTCCCGCTCAGGATAACCCGCTCATTCACACGAGGGTCAGATCTGGACACCCAGATCTTACTCAAATCTGAAAACAAAAACCGGTGTACTCAAACCGCGAACCAAATCCGATCCTCACAGTGCCTCTAATTCACTCGCGGGGTATTCTCCAAATCTGAACTCCAACTGCTCCCGATACACCAAATATGCCCAGCGCTTACTCTCTCCCTTCACTCACGATTCCTACCTGATTAATTCCGAAGTCAAATCTGAAGCTCAAGAACAGCTTACTCGACACGAAACACCTCTCGAGGTTAAATCACCATTCAGATTTGACTAATTCTTTAATTACTAACTAACGATTTTCAGTCCTCACATCCTACCCAACTTAAGAGATTTCGTCCTCGAAATCAAATAACAAATACCGATCAAAACTAAAGGAAACCAGAGAATCATCAGGACTGAAACATAAAAATCCAACACTCCTCAATGCTTATCACAAGCTACTAACCAAGAGTTCAAAAGAAACTCAAACACAAATCAGTAAGCTAGATGATTACCTGGATTAATACCGCATATGCTCAAACAGATGATGCCACTTCTGTCTCATCTTTTCTTTAACTTCCCAGGTAGCTTCCTCTCGGCCACGCTTGCTCCATTGGACCATCACCAACGGTATAGTCTTATTTCTTAGTTGCTTCTCCTTCTTATACAGAATCTGCACTGGGTGTTCGACATAACTGGTTGGATCTAGTTCGACTTAATCAGTCCTCAGCACATGGGAAGGATCTGGCTCATATTTCCTCAACATTGACACATGAAACACATCATGCATCGCTGCTAACTCAGCAGGCAATTGCAAACGATATGCCAAAGATCCAATCCTCTCAATAATCTCGAACGGACCAATGAATCTAGGAGCTAACTTACCCTTAAGCCTGAATCTCATCATGCTCTTGAAAGGAGAAACCTTCAGAAACACTCGATCGCCAACTTGAAACTCAAAAGCTCTACGCCTCTTATTAGCATATCTAGCTTGACGATCTTGTGCAGCCTTCATTCTGCTCCAAATCAGCTCAACCTGATCCTTCATATGCTGCAAAAATTAAGGGGTAGACAATTGTCTCTCACCAAATTCTTCCCAGCAAATCGGCGATCTACACTTCCGACCATACAAAGCTTCAATGGTGCCATACCGATAGTAACTTGATAGCTATTTATATACGAAACTTCTACCAGGGATAAAGAATCCTACCAACTACCACGCAATCCATCACAATTGCTTGCAACATGTCCTCCAAGGTCTGTATGGTCCTCTCGGATTGGTCATCTGTCTGCGGGTGATAAGTTGTACTCATAGCCAATCTCGAACCCATAGCTGCTTTCAAACTCTTCCAAAATCGTGAAGTAAATCTTGGATATCGATCAGAAACTTATGAAACTGGCACTCCATGCAATCTAACCACATGGTCAACCTACAGTCTCGGCATCTTCTTCATGGAACACCTCACATCATAGGGAATGAAATGGGATGACTTAGCCTGTCAATAACAATCCAACTCGCATCATATCCCCTGTTCGAACGAGGTAAATGAGTCACAAAATCCATGGCAACAGTCTCCCAATTCCATTGAGGCACTTCTAAACTCTGTAGCAATCCCCCAGGTCTCATCCTCTCGGCCTTGACCTGTTGGCAATTCAAACATCGAGCTACAAATTTGGAAATATCATTCCTCATGCCTTCCCACCAGTAGTGCGACTTCAAGGCATGGTACATCTTCTTCTCGTCCGGATGTACACTATAACAATTTCAATGGGCCTCATTCAAGATGGTTTCTTTCAGATCAACCAAATCTGGAACAATCAATCTACCACGGAACCTCAATCATCCATCAGAAGCAACAGTAAAATCTTCCGACTGACCATTCTGGGCCTTATCTTCAACTCACGGATATACGGGTCAGTTCTCTGTGCTGCTCTAAGGTCTGCGACAAGCTGCGGTTCAACCTGAAAAGAAGAAACCACGAAGTGCTGCTCATCTGGTTGAAAATGCCATCCAAAAGTCCCCAATGCTCATGGACTTTGGATATACTCAACGATGTCAACATTTTCGGTTGAGTTTTCCTACTCAAAGAATCTGCCACTAAGTTCATCCGACCAGGCTGATAATGAATCTGTTAGAGTAGATGCCCAACTAGCCAACTTGTGGCGTGTGGGTTTTATTGACTCTTGTACATGACAATCTTTATTTATGAAATTCGCATTTATTTATGGCATTCCTTATCTTAATTATGATTATAATGTTAAAAATTGTGTTGGATAAAGACCTAGAATGCACCATAGTGTATGTTAGATGTGATAGTGGATATGATGGCTATCATGAAACACATCTAATAGTCACTGTGTATTCTGAATTCGTTCCTAGTCGATTGGTCCGTCAAAATGAGGATAAGGCCGCCCGAGCTTGAGACTAGCATCTGTGATGTGAAGTATCATGTTTCATTGGTAGGGAACATTGTGATGTTCTGAGCATGCAGATGGATAGTGACCTGGTGATCTATCGAACTACCCTCGTTCGAACTTTCCAAGTGGTTACCATTTTTCGAGTGGATAAGTCCGAGGTCTTGGGTGTACTGATTAGTCCTCACTACTTGAAACGTCATTGAGACTCTACATGATAGGTGCATCACTTTGACCCGTTTGCCGACTCATTTGGGGTCATTAAGCGGCGAGATTGGATGAGGTCCCGATGCATGTAGGAGTCGATGCTTCGTTGTCGAGGATTCACCGCTCGCTTTCATGTGTGGATATCCTATGCTATCTGAGGAGACAATAGTGTATGAATCTGTGGCCAGAGTACTGGATGTGTTTTAGGTAAATGGGTTTGCCTAGTAACACTCGTGATGTCACTATTCGATCTCCAAGATGTATGCATAGTCATCGGATCTTTAGCGACTCTCGATTTACCAATGGTCGTTGATCTGATCGGGATATATGTGTTGAAAGGACCGTACTGTACGCTAACCACGACCAACTGGTTCTTTCAGGCACTATCAGTGATACCTAGGGGATCATGGGGCGATGTTGCTAGGAGCTTTACCATGATCCGATGGGCAAGTCCGAAATTGTGATTTCGGAGTCACAATGGTTGTGGGCCCACGGATAGCTGTATCACTGAACCATTGAGGGTCACACAAGTACTGGATTCATTATTCCCACACGGAAACTGAGCTCAATGCGTTGAGCATAGGACGAGGATTTTGGGGAGGGCGCTTCCTAAAAGTCAACAGGGGTCAAATTGCGATTTCCTGAAGTTGAGGGGCTAAACTGCTATTTTGGGCTAGATAATCTGAAAAATTGTTTTTCACATCATAACATTCAATTTTAGAAACTGAGTCGATCGGTCCGATTTGATCGTCGATCGGAGTTATGATGAAACCGCAGTGATTTAAATGAACCGAATGTTCATATGGACCTGGGCCTGACCCAAGTCCAATGGGCCGGTTCAAGCCCATCATAGGTCTATATGTTGATATGACCTAGGGCTTTAATAAAAACACTAGAACACAACCCTAGACAAAAGATCGGCCGCCCCTCCTCTCCCAAACCTCACGCCGCCGACGCCACGCCGCCACACCGCCACCCGCCGCCGATGACTTCGTGATCGGACTTGTTTCGATCAGCATGACGAGGAGAATCCGTTCGTGCTAAAATCCGTCAGATCTTCTAGTGCAGACTGACGGAGGAATCGCGTTTCCGGTCGTGGACCTGATTAGACGATCTACCGCCGCCTACATTTCAAGAGTCAGAATTCCCTGTGAATCTGGTTGGAGCCAGGCGCTTAGACGCCAGCAAGATAACAATCGATAAACATCCTATGAATGGTTTATTGATTAGTTTTAATGTATTGAACGTATCTCGGGGCAAAATTTTAACTTCCGCTGCGCCCCCGGGAAACGGGATCCGGATCCGCCATTGTCGCCAACAGTGGTATCAGAGCCAAGGCTCGGATCCTTCAATACATTTTATGCCTGAATTGTATACAATTTCAGATTTCAGAATCGAAAGAAACAAAAAAAAAGGGGGAGGAAGGCTGCCGGCGCCGCCACGTGCGGCGGCGCCATCGCGCGCAGCAGCGCGCGCTTTCGCGTGCTGACCG
>KV001961.1:45678-68560 GCA_001598015.1 Dorcoceras hygrometricum | reverse complement strand
TTACTGTATTTTGATTCAAAGATGATTTAGAAAAATGTTTGGATGATGTTCTTCTAATGAATTCCTGAGGTTTCAGTGATTCATTCATCGAAGTAGCTCACAAGTAGCTTATTCGATTCTTTCCAGAAGTTTTAAAAAAAAAAGTATGTCGAAGTCTTTAGAGGAAGGTAACCTTCGTAGTTCATGGTTATCTGCACGTTAAGAACGAGAGCTGGTTCTTATACCACTGCTGATATTGTCTTGTCAAAAATATTCTAAGTATAAAATCAGCAGTTTCACTTCTTTGTTGAAAACCAGCAGATGCATATTCAGCAGTTGCGTTGGTTCCATAACACCAGTAGCGACTGGTTGTAGCGACTGGGTTATGCGCTAACGACGTCGTTTCACTTCACATTTGTTTAAAAGACCTTGCGACTGGATTCCTGTCTTGTGACTGGTTTCCTATTCGTTGCGACTGGTATTGTTTATCCAGCTGGTATTAGTCTTGCGACTGGTACTGGTCACTTCAGCTGGTTACTGTTCATTCTTCGTTTTCGTCAGCAGATAACGAAATTTCAGAATTTGATTCTCTTTTCAATTCTGAATCAGTTCAAATGAATCTTTCGACTTATCCGACAGGTTCAACTAGCTAAGTTATTCAGTTTTCATCTTCGCAAGATTTATAAGGGAATTCTTTATAGTTCCAGAATATCATCTGATAGACAAAAAACCAGTAACTCGAACAAAAGAAAGAAAACAGTTTTCACGAGAGAAAGAAAGAGCAGACAATTTTTTATGAAATGTTTTAATTTATGACAATGAAAAGGGTCCCTAATGAAAAGGTGAGTGCGCGGCTGACGAACCGTGTGCCCTTTTAACCAGGAAGGATTAGGATTACAGTTCGACGGATCTGTATACCCCTTCAACCATGAGCCATAGTGCTAAGACTGATATCAGGAGTTTGATCAAACGAAATGGACTAAATGTTTAAAGTGTTGTCATAATTTTCCAGAAAATGAATGAAGAGCACAAGTGTGATTTTAATCGCAGCTCTTAAGAATGTTTAAAGAAAATGTTTTCAGAATTGACTCATGTTTTATGCTTTCATACTTGATTCAAATTTCATACTTATGTTTACGCTTGTTTATTCATAAGTGTAATTCCAGTTCAGACTCCAGTATGTATTAGTCCATGGACGATGGTATAATTTGCTTTCGTTATTCCAGAATTTTACCTGCTGGGCCTTTGGCTCACTAGTTTTCATTGAGTGTAGGTAATTCACAGTAGGAGCTGGAGGGAGATGAACAGAATGGAAGGGATGTGTTTATCGTGGACAACAGAGTTCTTTATTTCCTTCTGTTCCAAAGTTCATAGCTTCTTTTTGAGAACACTTTTGTATTGTACTGAATATTCTGATGTGAGTTTGTATCAAAACAGAATTTCTGAGTTTTTATGTTGTAAGGATTTCAACCAGACGTTATCACACTACGAGATGCATCATTGACATATGATATAGCCGCTTTCTTCATTTCCGCACCATAAGTTATCCTAGATTTCTTATCTTCGAACGTGAGAAATTTTATTATTCTAGTTTAACCCAGATAGTTAGTAGCGATCCATTCTCCAATGTTTATAACTCTTGATTTTATTCAATTGAGCCCCAAAACTTATAATTATTCCGTCAAGAAAATGAGGGTCGTTACACAGAGGGTCACGCATCCCAAAATTGTCCCAAGTCAAGCACGCTTAACTTTGGAGTTCTTTATGATGAGCTCCCGAAAAGAAGATGCACCTTTGTTGTTATGGGTAGTACCAATTAAATCTGATAAGCCTACCTCAACTAACCTCAACTTCATCTATAACTTCCCAGTCTCGTAATCCCTCTCATTCCGGTGTGGGATCGGTTCATTCATGTGCCCATTCGCCTCTAGAAGCCTGCCAAGAGCCGCTCATTGTCCGTGCAACCTCTTGGCACCGGCGATCACTCCCCACCCTCTTTTGATCCCCGGACCTCACATGCCCACCAGCTTCCGCTTGGTTCGTCTCCGAACCACACCGTACTAAGAGAGGTCGGCTCTGATAACAACTGTAACGTCACAAATATAACGACTGTCCCCACTGTACCAACACTGGTCTTTCCAGCGTGTTTTGTTCTCACTCGCATGCACCCTGAGAAACTTTCCAGAGGGTCACCCATCCCAAAATTGTCCCAAGTCAAGCACGCTTAACTTTGGAGTTCTTAAGTGATTAGCTCGCGAAAAGAAGATGCAGCTTGTTGGTATGAGTAGTACCAATTAAATCTGAAACTGTGGAATAGAACTATCAACCCACTTAATCTGGCTTAGAGTACCGATCCTGTAACGTCCCAGTTTTAACGACTATCCCCACTGTATCAACACTGATCTTTTCAGCGTGTTTTTTCTCACTCGCACGTACCCTGACGAAACTTCCCAGGGGGTCACCCATCCCAAAATTGTCCCAAGTCAAGCACGCTTAACTTTGGAGTTCTTAAGTGATGAGCTCCCGAAAATAAGATGCACCTTTGTTGTTATGGGTAGTACCAATTAAATCTGATAAGCCTACCTCAACTAACCTCAACTTCATCTATAACTTCCCAGTCTCGTAATCCCTCTCATCCGGTGTGGGATCGGTTCATTCATGTGACCCTTCGCCTCTAGAAGCCTGCCAGGAGCCGCTCATTATCCGTGCAACCTCTGGCACCGACGATCACTCCCCGCCCTCTTTGATCCCCGGACCTCACACTTCTAGACCTCAGTTTTCGAGATCTCAGCAAGCTCAAGTGAATGCTTTGACGAGAGAGCAAGCTGATGATATGCCTGGAGGAGTTATTGCAGGTACTTGCACTATCTTTGACTTTACTTCATGAGTTTTGTTTGATACTGGATCATCACACTCCTTCATATCTGATTTGTTTGTGCATGAGTGTGGGTTGAGCTCTACCCCACTGTGTGATGTCGTATCTGTTGCTACTCCTGCTGGAGTGTGGTTGTTGTCCCGTGAGGTTGTTGAGGATTGTGTGATTCGATTCGATCAGAATGTGCTGGTGACGAATTTGATTTCTCTGGAGATTAGAGACTTCGATTTCATCTTGATTATGGACGTGTTGTCCAATTATAGAGCGACTGTTGATTGTTTCCATGGTGTAGTGAGGTTTAGACCTCAACTCGGGGAAAATTGGGACTTCTACGGTGTTGATTCGCAATCGAAGATTCCACTAATGTCAGCCATGGAGATGTTTAGCCTGTTTTCGCTACAGAATTCAGGGTTCATAATTTATTCCCTGGATGTTTTCCAAAAATCGCGACTGGAATTGACTGACATTCCTAATGTCCGAGAGTTCTAGACGTTTTTCCGGATGAGATTCCTGGATTCCCTCCGAGATGATAGATTGATTTCAGCATTGAGTTGGTGCCAGGGACCTCCCCGATTTTGAGAGCTTCGTACCGAATGACGCCAGCTGAGTTGAAGGAACTTAAGAACCAATTACGTGATCTTCTAGTGAAGGGATTTATTAGGCCGAGTATGTCGCCTTGGGGATCTCCGATTCTCTTCGTGAAGAAGAAGGATGGATCTATGAGGATGTGTGTTGACTTTCGGCAGCTGAACAAAGCAACGATCAAGAACAAGTACCCGTTGCCGAGAATTGATGATATGTTCGATCAGATGCAGGGATTGGCAGTGTACTCCAAGATTGATCTGCGATCTGGTTATCATCAGTTGCGGATTAGAGACGCTGATGTGGTGAAGACGGTGTTCCGAACTATATACGGGCCTTATGAGTTTCTTGTGATGTCGTTTGGATTGACGAAGGCCCCTGCTGTCTTCATGAATTTGATGAACCGCTTCTTTAGTGAGTATATCAATCGTTTCATGATTGTTTTCATAGACGACATCCTAGTGTACTGGAGGAGCTATAGAGAGCATAATGAGCACTTGAGATTGGTGTTGCAGAAACTGAGAGACTCACAGTTGTATGTGAAGTTTTGTAACTGTGAATTTTGTTTGGATAAGCTAATCTTTTTGGGTCATGTCATTTCTGCACAAAGTATTTCGGTGGATCGTAGTAAGGTCGAAGCAGTTCTTAACTGGGAGCGACCTAGAAATGTTTCGGAGATCCGTAGTTTCTTGGGTTTTGCTGGATATTACAGACGTTTCATTGAGGGTTTTTCTTCAATAGCCAAGACGATGACACAGTTGACCCAGAAGGATAGAATATTTCTGTGGTCAGACGAGTGTGAGTCGAGTTTCCAATTGCTCAAGGAGAAGTTGACTACTGCTCATTCGTAGTAAGGTCGAAGCAGTTCTTAACTGGGAGCGACCTAGAAATGTTTCGGAGATCCGTAGTTTCTTGGGTTTTGCTGGATATTACAGACGTTTTCATTGAGGGTTTTTCTTCAATAGCCAAGACGATGACACAGTTGACCCAGAAGGATAGAATATTTCTGTGGTCAGACGAGTGTGAGTCGAGTTTCCAATTGCTCAAGGAGAAGTTGACTACTGCTCATGTGTTGACTGTACCTTGGGGTTTTGGAGGTTTTGTGGTTTGTTCCGATGCTTCTCTGAGTGGTATGGACTGTGTATTGATGCAGAATGGGCGAGCGGTAGCTTATGCGTCTCGACAGATGAAACCCCATGAAACGAAATACCCTGTTCACGATTTGGAGCTGGCTGCTATCATTTTTGCCTTGAAGATCTGACGTCATTACTTGTATGGTGAGCAATTTTTGGTGTACACATACCACAAGAGTTTGAAGTATATCTTCACTCAGTCAGATCAAAATATGAGACAGCGTCGTTGGATGGAGTTGCTTAAATATTTTGACTGCGAGATTCAGTATCAGCCTGGGTGGATGAACTTAGTGGCAGATGCTTTGAGTAGGAAAGCCCAGCCTGCGATGCTAAAATCTTTGAGTATTTCAAGAGTTCATGAGCATTTGGGGACTTCTAGATGGAGTTTTCAGCCAGATGATCAGTATTATGTAGTTTCTTCTTTTCAGGTTGAAACACAGATGGCCGTAGACATTAGAGCGGCACAGAGGACTGACCCGTACATCCATGAGATGAAGATAAAAGCCCAGAATGATCAGTCGAAAGATTTTACTGTTGCTTCTGATGGATGCCTGAGATTTTGTGGTATATTGGTAGTTCCGAACCTGATCGATCTGAGAGAAACCATCTTGAACGAGGCCCATTGCAGTCGTTATACTGTGCATCCGGGCAAGAATAAGATGTATCATGCCTTGAAGTCACACTACTGCTGGGAAGGTGATCAGTCGAAAGATTTTACTGTTGCTTCTGATGGATGCCTGAGATTTTGTGGTATATTGGTAGTTCCGAACCTGATCGATCTGAGAGAAACCATCTTGAACGAGGCCCATTGCAGTCGTTATACTGTGCATCCGGGCAAGAATAAGATGTATCATGCCTTGAAGTCACACTACTGCTGGGAAGGTATAAGGAATGACATTTTTAGATTTGTAGCTCGATGTTTGAATTGCCAACAGGTCAAGGCCAAGAGGATGAGACCTGGTGGATTGTTGCAGAATTTAGAAGTGCCTCAATGGAATTTTGAGCACGTTGCCATGGATTTTGTGACTCATTTACCTCATTCGAATAGGGGATGTTATGCGGGTGGTTATTGGTAGACTTTCGAAGTCAACCCATTTCATACGCTATGATGTGAGATGTTCCATGAAGAAGATGGCGAGACTGTACATTGATCATGTGGTTAGGTTGCATGGAGTGCCGGTTTCGATAGTGTCTGATAGAGATCCAAGATTCACTTTCCGATTTTTGAAGAGCTTGCAAGCAGCGATGGGTTCGAGATTGACTATGAGTATAGCTTATCATCCTCAGACATATGGCCAATCCAAGAGAACTATTCATACTTTGGAGGACATGCTGCGAGCTATTGTGATGGATTTCAGTCGTGGCTGGCAGGATTATTTATCCCTGGTAGAATTTTCATATAATAATAGCTACCATTCGAGGCTTCGTACGGTCGAAAGTGTAAATCACCGATTTGTTGGGAAGAAGTTGGTGAGAGACAACTTCCTACCTCTGAGTTTGTGTAGCATATGAAAGATCAGGTTGAGCTGATTCGAAGAAGAATGAAGGCTGCACAAGATCGTCAAGCTAGCTATGCTAACAAGAGGCGTAGGCCTTTCGAATTTCAGGTTGGTGATCGAGTGTTTCTGAAAATTTCTCCATTCAAGAGCGTGATGAGATTCAGGCTTAAGGGTAAGTTAGCTCCTAGATTCATTGGCCCATTCGAGATTATTGAGAGATTGGATCCTTGGCGTACCGATTGCAAATACCTGCTGAGTTAGAAGCGATGCATGATGTGTTTCATGTATCAATGTTGAGGAAATATGAGCCAGATCCATCCCATGTGCTAAGGACCGATGAAGTTGATCTAGATCAGACCTTGAGTTATGTTGAATATCGAGTGCAGATTCTGGATAGTAAGGGTAAACAATTGAGGAACAAGACTATTCCGTTGGTGATGGTCCAATGGAGCAAGCATGGTAGAGAAGAAGCTACCTGGGAAGTTGAAGAAAAGATGATACAGGAGTGGCATCATCTATTTGAGCATTCGCAGTGTTGATTCAGAAAACCCTTAGCCTACTGATCAGCGTGTTGAGATGTTTTTGCACCATGGTGAGAGATTTTGTTAAGCATTGAGACATGCTGGATTGTTACATATTTCAGTTTTGGTGGTTTATAGTATTGTTCTTTTCTGATCTTTAGTTATGGTTCGATTTCGAGGACAAAATCCTTTTCTAGTTGGGGAGAATGTGAGGACTAGAAATCGTTAGGTCATGGTTAACGAGTTAATCAGATCAGATTTTGATTAAATTAGAGAGGTACTTTAGTTGGATGTCTCGTGAGTTGTCGGGTATTCATCTTAGGAGATTGGTCTGAGCTATTGATGATCTTCGGGTTGGATATAGAATGGAGCAGGAATGAAGCCGTTAGATTGGACAAGAGCTGTGAAGATTTCAGCTTTGGGAGAGAAATGCCCAGTATGTGTAAGATGTCCAGTGTGTGATCTGATCTACTATCCCTAGCATGAGCTGTTATGGGACGGAACAGCTCTGAGCTGTTGGAATAGCGAAGGGATGGAAAACAACTTACAGGTGCGCGAGCGGGTGGTACTGTGTAGACCGGCCCGGTTCGTTATTTTTTAGTAGATCGGTACGGTTTATGTTTTCTAGATTAGGAAAGAATTGGATGTACGTGATCTGGTCTACGTATGCGTAATCTGTTTGTCCCGAGCTGGAGACGATGAGACGTTGTTTGGCGTCAGCTTAGACGCTGGTTGCTGAAGTTGGATAGCGTGATCTGTTAGTTGTGCGAGCTAATAGATGCACAGGAACTGATACACGAATGTGATATGTCAAAGTGGCGTAATCTGTTGGATCCAAGAGCTGATCTGTGCATATTGTTGGAGCAGCGGTGGATCCGGATCCCGCTTCCGGGGCGCAGCGGAAGAATTTAAAAATTTGAGCCCGGGAACGGTCAATACACCTATACAATAATCATACAATAATCAAAAACATTCATAGAATGTTCATAAGTACCTTTATGGCGTCTAGGCACCTGGCTCCGACCAATTCCACGAGGGAATTGGCAGTTCAACGGTTGAACGGCTGGATCGATGCCTAATCCGGTCCACAACCAGAATCTAAACTCCTTCGCCGGTTTGCACTAGAAAACCGATGAAAATTTCACGAACTAAATCTCCTCACCGATATGGTCTGAACAAATTCCGACGGCGACGGCGGGCGGCGACGGCGGGCGGCAACGGCGTCGGGCGACGACGGTGGCGCCTATGGCGAGGGAATAAGGGAGAGGGGAGGAGTCTGCTGAATAGCTTTTGGTGTTTTTCGTCCTCTCTTTTGAAAGTGTCTCCTCATAGCCATATTTATAGATTGAGAGATAGAGTTTGATTTGAACAAAATAGTGAACATTCGGTTCAACTCAAACTGTGAACATTCGGTTCAACTCGAACAGTGAACATTCGGTTCAACTCAAACCTCGATCGTGGTCTCATCATAATCCCGATCGATGATCAGATATCACCGATATGCTCAGTTTACAAAACTGATCATATATGATGCAAAATCAAATTTTTGGACCACTAAAACTATATGTGACAGGTTTACTCTCATTAGATAAATATGGAAGTCCTGCTCCCTTAGCTACTTTTAGGAAGTCATACTCCCAACCTTCCTCCTACTATACTCAACACTTTGAGTACCATATCCAAGCGTCTAGCAATAATCGCCCCATGATCCCCTAGGTATCACTGATAGTGCCTGCAAGAACCAGTCGGTCATGGTTAGCGTACAGTACGGTCCTTTCAACTCAAATATCCCGACCAGATCAACGGTCATTGGTAAATCGAGAGTCGCTAGAGATCCAATAACCATGCATACATCTTGGAGATCAAATAGTGACATCGCATGTGTTACTAGATAAACCCATTTACCTAAAACACATCTAGTACTCTGACCAGATATTTGTCACGCTATTATCTCCTCAGATAGCATAGGCTATCCACGCACAAGGGCGAGCGGTGAATCCTCGACAACGAAGCATCGACTCCTACATGCATCGGGACCTCATCCAATCCCGCCACCTGATGACCCCAGCTGAGTCGGTAAACGGGTCAAAGTGAGGCACCTATCGTGTAGAGTCTCAATGACGTTTCGAGTAGTGAGGACTAATCTGTACAACCAAGACCTCGGACTTAAACCACTCGATAAATGGTAACCACTTGGAAAGTCCGAACGAGGGTAGTTCGATAGATCACCAGGTCACTATCCATCTGCATGCTCAGAACATCACTATGTTCCTACCAATGAAACGTGGTACTTCGCATCGCAGATGCTATTCTCAAGCTCGGGCGGTCCTTATCCTCTTTTGGACGGCCAAATCGACTAGGAACAGGTTTAGAATACACAGTGATTATTAGATGTGTTTCATGATAGCTATCAAACTCACTATCACATCTAACATACACTATAGTGCATTCAAGGTCTTTATCCAAAAATTGTAATCATAATAATGAAGATAAAGAATGCCATAAAAGAATGTGAATTTCATAAATAAAGATCGTTTTACATAGATTCAAAAAGAACCAACATGCCACAAGTTGGATAGTTGGGCACCTACTCTAACAATATCCCACTTGTCCTAAATCCAACTACTCATGAGACGTAGTCCCATTGCTTCGCAATGTTTTTAAAACAATGGTACTGGAAAGGGCTTCATAAGTGGATCAGCAATGTTGTCTTCAGAGGCGACTCTCTCGACTGCTATGTCACCTCTAGCCACAATATCCCGGATTATGTGGTATTTCCTCAATATGTGTTTGGATATTTGGTGAGACCTAGGTTCCTTTGCTTGCGCACCGACACCTGTGTTGTCACAGTACACCGGAACTGGACCAACTCCTTCAGGAATTACGCCCAACTCTTGGACAAAATTCCTCATCCAAACCGCCTCTTTAGCAGCAGCTGATGTTGCAATGTACTCAGCCTCAGTGGTTGAATCCACGATATTGTCTTTCTTGGAAATCTTTCAAGAGACAGCATCACCAATGAGCATGAATACAAATCCTGAGGTTGAATTCGAATTGTTCACATCACATTGGAAGCTAGAATCAGTGTAGCCTTCCAATTTCAGTTCACCACCCCCATAGACCATGAACATATTCTTAGTCATTCGTAAGTACTTAAGAATATCTTTCACAGCCTTCCAATGCATTTGGCCGGGGTTGGCTTGGTTGCGTCTCATGACACTTAGAGCATATGTGAAATCCGGTCTAGTCGAGATCATACCATACATAATACTACCTATTGCCGAGGCATATGGCACACGTGTCATACTCTCTATCTCCTCATCAGTCTTAAGACACATAGACTTAGATAGAGTGACCCCGTGGCACATAGGTAGGTGTCCTCTCTTGGACTCATCCATAGAGAACCGCTTAAGTATCGTATCGATGTAGGTCGCTTGGGTGAGTCTGAGCATCCTTTTCGATCTATCTCTATAGATCTGTATTCCCAGAATATAGGATGCTTCACCCATTTCCTTCATCAAGAATCTACTAGATAACCATACTTTAGTTGACTGTGGCATTTCTACATCATTCCCAATGAGTAGCATAGAGAACCGCTTAAGTATCGTATCGATGTAGGTCGCTTGGGTGAGTCTGAGCATCCTTTTCGATCTATCTCTATAGATCTGTATTCCCAGAATATAGGATGCTTCACCCATTTCCTTCATCAAGAATCTACTAGATAACCATACTTTAGTTGACTGTGGCATTTCTACATCATTCCCAATGAGTAGAATGTCATCAACATAAAGTACAAGGAATGTCACAGCATTCTTAACCACCTTCTTATACACACATGGCTCCTCGGGATTCTTGATGAAACCAAATTCTTTAATTGTTTCATCAAATCTCAGGTTCCAACTTCTCAATGCTTGCTTGAGACCGTAGATCGATCTCTGAAGTTTGTATACTTTATGCTCACTTCGTACAGATGTGAAACCCTCAGGCTGCATCATATAGATCTCTTCCTTAATGTTTCCATTTAGGAACGTAGTTTTCACATCCATTTGCCATATCTCATAGTCGTACCATGCGGCTATGGCTAACAGGATTCTGATTGACTTGAACATTGCAACTGGTGAAAAGGTTTCATCATAGTCAACACATTTCCTTTGAGTGTAACCTTTTACGACCAGTCACGCCTTCTAGGTCAGTACCTTACCATCAGGCCCAAGTTTTCTCTTGTATATCCAATGAAGTAGCATAAGATGGATCTATTATCCAGCTTATCTCTTACCGTCTTCTTCACAATAGCAGGACATCCTCAAATTCTCTAGTACGAGTACTTGGGTGGTTTGCCCATCCATATCTCATATGGAGTTTTATCCACTGTCTTGGTGTGGACATTGTTCAACAACATTACCGTCGTTTCGAGCGCATAGCCACAAAACAAGGTAGGATGTTCAGTGAAACTCATCATAGATCGAACCATGTCCATCAAGGTTCGATTACGACGCTCCTCTACACCATTTAGTTGTGGTGTGGCCGGAGGGGTCCACTGTGAGAGAAACTCATTCTCTTTAAGATAGTCTTGAAATTCGGCACTCAAGTATTCTCCATATCGATCGGATCGAAGTGTTTTAATGCGTTTTCCCATTTGATTTTCTACTTCAGCCTTGAATTCCTTGAACTTTTCAAAAGATTCAGACTTGTGCTTCATTAAGTACAAATACCCATACTTAGAGTGATCATCGGTAAATGTGATGAAGTAGGTGAGATCGGACTTAGTACCAATGCTAAGTGGGCCACACACATCAGAATGGATCAAATCCAATAGACCTTGAGCACGTTCAAACTTGCCCGTGAAGGGCAATTTTGCCATTTTCCCTTTGAGACAGGATTCACAAGTTGGTAAGGAGTTAATATCAGACATAGTAAACATGTCATTCATAATCAACTTTTTCATCCTATTTAAGGAAATATGACCTATCCTAGCATGCCAAAGTTGTGTCGGTTCAGACTATCATTTTTCCTTTTTATTGTTGTTGTATGTGTTTCCACATCTTAGTTGGAACTTCTCTCAATTTTAAGGTGTAAATCGTTTTCGCGTTCCCCAATTCTAGTTAAACATTCATTCTTGTAAATATTGCAAATCGAATTAGCAAAATGACAAGAATATCCATCACTATCAAGCATAGAAACGGAAATAATATTTTTATTAATTTGGGAACATATAAACCGTTTTTCAAAAACTTAAAATTTGAATTAAGATATAAATATGCATCTCCTATAGCTACGACCGCAACCCTTGCTCCGTTTCGAGCCTCAAGTGGGTCTCACCCTCCCTGAGACGCCGACTGCTTTTCATTACCTGCAAGTCATTGCAGATATGAGATCCACATCCGGTATCAAGTACCCAAGAAGTCGAGTTAAGAGACATATTTATTTCAATGTAGAACATACCTTTTGCAGTTCGTAACTGCTCGAGGTAATCCTTACAGTTCCTCCTCCAATGCCTAGGCTTTTAGAAGTGGTGGCAAACATCTTCATATTTGTTCGGCTTTGAAGCCCTTGCCTTGGGCTTCTTGGCGGGCAATTCCTCCTTCGTAGGGGCAGAACGCTTCTTACCCTTGCGTTTGGACCCCTTTTTCGTAGAGGAAGAAGATCCCAAAAGGATAACGGGCTTGTCCTTCTTTATGGTCCCCTCGAACACGACAAGCATGTTTACCACCTCTTCAAGGGTGGCCTCCGGCTTGTTCATGTTGAAGTTGACCACAAAGAGGTCGAACGCAGCAGGCAGGGAGAGGAGAAGCAGATCCACAGACAACTCATGTGGAAGCGTGATATCAAGGCCCACTAGCTTCTCAATGAGCCCAATCATACGGACCCCATGCTCGTGGACCGAAGACCCCTCGCGCATGCGACTCGTCATGAGATCCTTGATAGTAGTGAACCTCTCAATTTGAGAGTTCTCCCCATACAGCTCTTTGAGATGAAGGTGTATGTCAGCAGCATACACCGTATTCTCAAAACGCCGCTGCATTTTGTTGGACATGAATGCTATCATATAGCACCATGCCTTAAGCTCATCATCCCATCATTTATCCAGCTTTGCCAGCTCCTCAGGACTGACATTGGCTGGGGCTTCCTTCGGAGGGCTCTTCTCTAGGTGTAGAGAAGTTTCTCCGAAGCCAAGACAATCTTGAGGTTTCGAAGCCAATCTTGGTAGTTTAATCCAGTGAACTTGTTGCTATCTAGTATAGCAGTAAGTGGATTTTTGATCGAAGACATAATGAAAGCAGTTTATACTGAAAAGAAAAATAGACATCCATTACAGACTATTCATATCATTTAGTTTTATGAATCGCCCTCACTATTTTAACGTTTTCACCACCCTCTAATGAAATCTAGAAAGCAAGTTTCCTTAGTGGGTACACATATTCCAATCAAGAAATCAAGGTCCCGAATAATATCAGCCAACTATGATCCTCAAAAGGAAGAGCCCAATTGCAACAGGTGGAACATCCATGTATTTACCTCACGTCCAGTAAGGACCCAATCATATGACACCGATTACTATCATGTGTCAAGATGACCCATCAATGTTGAGTTGTAATGAACGGTCGCCATAAGTTCCCAATAATATGAGCCAACGTCATGGGAGTTCCATCCAACTCACAGAAAGTGTCAATGACGTATACAGCTTTACGCACACAGAACCCCCCCAATAATATGTGTCGGGCTATGTATGCGGTAGCATCGATGTAAACCCATCGTTGATGGAAGGTAGGGAATTTTAAACAATATTTAAATTCCCTTAGCTTCATGATCTTATCGAATAAACTTTTGTTTTATGATCAATTTAGAAGTCATGGACCAGCATTCTCTAAGAGTGCTTTCAGGTGGTTAAAGGGGCTAAGGCCCACTTAAAAACAAACCTCCTTAGACAAAGCAACGCCCTTCAGGGAGACTTAGCCGGTACAAGCCATTTTTAAACCAGTCAATAAAGGACTCCCTTAGATAAGGTTTTGTCACATTTCCTCATAATTATCAATAAACTAAGTTCCTTCAATTTAATCATGAAACTTTTAATCTTGATATAAATTTTAAATCAAATTTAAAATGAGGGATTTTGATTTTGAAATTTGGTCTCAATAATTTTAAATCAAATTTAAAAAATTGCGGATTCAACAGATATATATCACATATATAATTGGGATGATCGATAAGCGAGAGCTATGCGATCCGTGGTTGCCAAGCACATATCTAGGTCCAATCCTAGGTGATATGCAGTATGCAAATGCAATCCAGTTACATAGCTTCCAGTTTCACAAGTCTTCGATCTTCAATATCTTTAATCATCATCTCTACCATCTTCAAAATTATCCTCCCACTAAGTCTAATATTTACATTTAAATATCCATGACAAATAGGGATGCATTTTAAAGAGGTGGGAACGGGCCATAAACCAGGCCCACTTTGATATGACTTCAACAATATTACAACCAAAAAATGTAAAACCTAGCATACACCTAACACATTGGGCACTCGATCATTCCAAATATTATCTATTCAATTGATCTAATTTCATTTAATTTGCATCAATTTTTGGCTTAAAACAATTTTAGGTCCAATATCTCAAAATTTTTCAAAATTAATTTTGGTCCAACCAAAAGGCCCAACAGCAAGTATCGGCCCAAGAAACCCTCGGGCCGCCCGGGACAAGCCCCGAAAAACCCTAGAATTCAAATTCCGCCTCTGCATCTCCGCCCGACACCACCGCACGGGCGGTGCCTCGCCGCCCGGATGCGTACAGCATGTGTGCTGCATGCTGTGTGCGCACAGGGGGACGGCCACCTGCGCGACCAGTTCGAGCAGGAGCGGTGGCGGGCACGTGCACGAGCGTGCGAAACGTGCATGCACCCTTGTTCACGATGTGCACGCACAGGTACCGGCCAGCGGGCGCAACTCTCGCCGGGGAGTGTGCGCGGGGCGTGCGCTACCGGCACCGAAGCCTGCCGCAACGTGCGTGAGAGATACCCGCCGTGATGTGCGTAAGACAGGCGCGCGCGGCATGTGGTCAACTAAACGTTCTAAGAGTAGAGCCATACTATTGAGGACTGGGTTTATGTGTGAGACCTGAAATTGAAAAGATTAATTTGATTGGAATTAATCGGTTTTTAGAGATTTTTGGTGGTTCAGATCTCTGTTTGGAAGTTTGATTGGTATTTTCGGGTCAGATTTCACATTTTAAGCAATTCTGGAAGTTTTTATATTTTTGGTATATTGTTGTGGAAGCTGGTCGGTGGTGAAATCTAGTCGCAACGTTAATTGGTAGCGCGAGATTTCGATACGCCGTCGTTTTTCGTTGAGTAACCAGTCGTTGGCAAAGTCTGCCAGCAGCAACGCTTACGTGGATTTCAGCAGAGAGCGCTAAGGAACTTCAAAACGGCGACGTTTGTGAGGTATCTGCTGGGTGATATCTGTTAGCAGCAAGTTCCTGTAGCGGGCATAAAAATTTGTCGTTTGGATTAGTGAAGGCGACGTCGTTTTGGTTAGCACTAAGGGGACCAGCCGTTGCATTTGTGTAGTTCAGCAGATTTTCTTACGTGTGCGAAGCTACGTCGTTTTACTTAGTTGAAACGCTGCGTTTTGATGAAGCGTCTGGTACCAGCTGCAAAGATATGTTGCATTGAGTGAGGAATCCAGTCGCTGGTTTTGGGTGACCAGCTGATGGCAGATACGATGATGTAAGCTGTGCGACGTCGTTTTGTTAAGTCGGTGCGACACCTTTTTGCTAGAGTTGTTTAAGAGATTCAGCAGCTGGTTTGCTTTGCATCTGCTGGTTGTGTTTTCAACGAGTGTCGGCTAGTTTTGTCGGTGGGATCTATTATCAGCAGTCGAGATGTGTATATATAGGAAGACTTGGGCTTCGATTGGATTATTGGATTCCCATACTTAGCGAAATATTCTCTCGATTTTTGACCTCTGTTCTTCGAACCCTAGGTTACTGTTCACCGTGAGTTTCTCCGGCGAATTCCCGTCGTTTCCGGCCACCGTTTGGTACGTTTGAGGTAGCGTTGGACTCCTCTCAAAAAGATCTTCCATTTTATACCACTTTTGGAGGCTGTGGTTAGCCTATTTGAGGAACGCGAAGTTGCTGCCGATCGTGCGTTTTGTAGTGCAGGTAGAACTTCGTTCCCTTGTGATGAGATCTTGTTCCTAGCCTTGGTTTAAGCTTCCAGTAAGTTGTTTTGGAAGTAATTGTGTTGGTTGAGCGTGGCTCCCATCCGTGAGCTTCTGTTAGCATCCCTGATAATTATGCTTCGTTGTTTAGCAGGTTTTTTAACCAGATTTCTCGGGATCCCTTGTGGTAATTGTTGCACAGTATTGAGGTACGGATTTGAGCTTGATGTAGCTGGGAATTGGCGTGAGATTTAATGTTAGATGGCTGCTTGTGCATTTCCGTGGATGTTGTTGTGTGCATATGTGATTGCTGTTGAGTTTAGCTGCTATGTTTGTGCATACATGCATTTTCCATATTGCACTCAGATTTCTGTTGCAGCCATTGTTTTGTATTCCGTTGTATTGCTGTTGTTTTTTTACCAGGATGCGAGGACGAGCGGCAATACCGCACTCTCATCTCCCTGCTGGGATCTGTTAGCCACCATGCGCCGAGTGGTTAAGTACCACAGTTCATGGGCGAGGCAACAGCAGGTTGAGTTGTTTGATGCATCTGGTATTCGGGTGTAGTGTCAAGGCGAGTGGCTCATTATCACACTTTGAACACACCCCGTGGCCACTGATTCGTTGTAGAACTTTTGGAGCTATGTTTGAGTTCCTTGGCTCCCTTGTTGGTTGTAGCCTTCAGCTGTTATCCGGTGTCTCATGCATAGCATCTGCATTATCTTATGCATTTTCTTTAGCTGTTTCAGTTGCTCTCCGTACTGGGGTTTGACCCCATGTCCCTCTGGGGCTTGGTTGTTTTCCTTGCTTGTGTTGTTTTCAGGGAACCCAGGTTTTACAGCTGGTCGTGGTTTTAACCCAGCTGGTGGTGCCCCAGGAGGTGGCTGAGTATCCCAGTAGCGTATAACATATTTATATGTATCAGTACAGTAGCCAGGGGATGCCCTGTGCTTTGTCGTTGTATTTTATTGTTTAAGTCTGATACATGTTGTTGTTGTTGTTATGCTATACTGTGTATTGTTGGCTGGTAGCCGCGTTTGGTTGTTTTTATAAACTGGGATATATTTTGAGTATCGTACTATTTTAAATTATATTGTTTTAAACCGTCAGGCCAAAAGCGAAAATTTTACCCGCTTTTTGATAACTTCCGCGTGTGTTTTTATGATTTTACTCTGTTGAGAGCATGAGGCCTGACATTTTTGGTATCAGAGCTTAAGCTGGGATAAGCTCAATTTCCTTGATCACACTTGAGTCTAGGCACAGTTTCGTGTGTTGCATGTGCTTGACTATGTGACTACGTGCTGCATATTTCTGTGTTATATGCTATCTCTGCTGTATCTGTTCTATTTTGCTTGATCCTGTTGAGTGTTTTCGTTGATACCGCCTAGACGTCGTGGTAGAGGTAGGGGCAGTTTGAGGAATCGACAGGACAGAATGAGGATCGGTGTAGAGCTCCTAGTCGTTCTCATAGTAGGCATGATGAGGAGGAGGAAGTTGGTGACTTGCCTCCCCCGGTGGAGCGGATGGACGTGGTGATAGCACGGTTTCAGCGGATGAACCCCCCAGTCTTTAATGGTGACGAGTCCAGTGAGGATGCAGACTCGTGGCTCCGGAATATTATTGGTCTTTTCGATCGGGTTCAGTATGATGATGATCTTCGACTGAGTTTAGTGACCCTCTTGCTCAGGAAGGCGGCGGAGCGCTGGTGGCGAGGCGCTTTGAGTACCTTGTTTGAGACCCGTGTTGGGATCTCTTGGGGCAGTTTTTGCGAGACCTTCCGACAGGAGTATGTGCTCGAGTCCTATGTCAACGCCTGAGAGCGGGAGTTCGACCATCTGGAGCAGGGCTCCATGACTGTTAGGGAGTATGCTCGTCAGTTCTCTTCCTTGTTGGCATACGTTCCCCATTTTTTGGCCGGGAGAGGGCCAAGCGGACTATATTTCTTGAGGGCTTGAATGAAGAGCTATATCAGATGGTGCTGACCAGCAAACCCAAGACGTATGCTGAGGCAGTTGATAGTGCCATTGACATTGAGGAGGGTCTGCGTAGCCGTCGTGCTCGTAGGCAGCAGGTGGCTCAGGGTGGTCGTCCTGCTATTCAGGGAGCACAGTCTTCTCAGTCCTCCCAGTCAGCCCATCAGCCCCAGCAGCAGCAGCAGTAGCAGCCACATGTGGCGTAGCAGTCTGGCCGTCAGAGGTTCCATCCTCACGATCAGCAATTCAAGAATAAGTCGGGTTCTGGCTCTTCTGGTTCGGGCAGCTCGAGTAGCTAGAGGGGCCAAGCGGACTATAGTTTCTTGAGGGCTTGAATGAAGAGCTATATCAGATGGTGCTGACCAGCAAACCCAAGACGTATGCTGAGGCAGTTGATAGTGCCATTGACATTGAGAGGGTCTGCGTAGCCGTCGTGCTCGTAGGCAGCAGGTGGCTCAGGGTGGTCGTCCTGCTATTCAGGGAGCACAGTCTTCTCAGTCCTCCCAGTCAGCCCATCAGCCCCAGCAGCAGCAGCAGTAGCAGCCACATGTGGCGTAGCAGTCTGGCCGTCAGAGGTTCCATCCTCACGATCAGCAATTCAAGAATAAGTCGGGTTCTGGCTCTTCTGGTTCGGGCAGCTCGAGTAGCAGTGGTTCTCGGGCTGAGTTTTGTGGTTTTTGTGGTGGAAAACATCCTTCTACGTAGTGCATCGGTGTGCAGGGTTCCTGCAACATTTTTGGTCAGTACGGGAATTTTGCTAGAGTGTGTCCGTCAGCTGGATCACAGCAGATCGCGGCCCAGCCTCAGGGTCGTGGAGGTCTGTCTAGGGGTCGTTCCCCTCAGTTTCAGTAGCCCCAGTTGGGTGAGACTCATTTTAGGCCGTTTCAGCAGCCTGGTCCATCGCGGTTCGGACAGTCGTATCAGCCTTTCTTTTCTGGACCCCAGCATGCTCAGGTTAGCACCATCACTAGGGAGCAGGCCGAGGAGACACCGAGTCGGGTGATCGCAGGTACTTGTCTTGTTTTCGATTTTCCAGCACGTGTGTTGTTTGACACCGGTGCATCGTATGCGTTTATTTCTGATTCGTTTGTTGTTGAGCATGGTCTGTGTACCATCCCTTTGAGCGATGCTGTTTCTGTTTCTACCCCTGGCGGTGTGAGCCTGTTCTCCCAGGAGGTTTTGTTGGATGGCGTGTTGCGGTTTGGTGAGCATGTGTTGGTGGCGAGCTTGATCCGTTTGATGTTGTGGGATTTCGATTGTATTATTGGGATGGACGTGTTGTCCAAGTATAGGGCCTCCGTGGATTGTATCCATGGGATTGTGCGTTTTAGGCCTTTGTCTGGCGAGAAGTGGGACTTCTATGGCCAGGATTCTCGTTCGAAGATCCCGTTAGTCTCAGCTATGGAGATGTTCAGCTCGTTGTCCTTGGGGAATGTTGGCTTCTTGATCTACGCTTTGGATGCGTCTTCTTCTTCTCGTGTTCAGCTTAGAGACGTTCCCGTGGTGCGGCATTTTCCCGATGTGTTTCCGGAGGAGATTCCTGGTTTTCCTCCGAGGAGGGAGATAGACTTCAACATTGAGCTGGTGCCCGGCACAACTCCGATTTCTCGTGCCCGTATCATCTGGTGCCTGTGGAGTTGAGAGAGCTCAAGGTGCAGTTGGACGATTTGCTGGAGAAAGGTTTTATCCGACCTAGTATGTCGTCGTGGGGAGCGCCCATCTTGTTTGTGAAGAAGGATGGCTCAATGCGGATGTGCATTGATTTTCGCCAGCTGAATAAAGCGACAGTCAAGAACAAGTACCCTCTATCGATGATCGATGATCTGTTTGATCAGTTGCAAGGTTCTGCGGTATATTCGAAGATTGATCTTCGTTCAGGGTATCATCAGCTGAGAGTGAGAGATCAAGATGTCGCGAAGACTGCTTTCGTACCAGGTATGGGCATTTTGAGTTTCTGGTGATGCCGTTTGGTTTGACCAACGCGCCTGTAGTCTTTATGGATTTGATGAACCGGGTTTTTAGAGAGTTCATTGATCAGTTTGTGATTGTTTTCATTGACGACATCTTTGGTGTACTCAAAGACTCCTTTGGAGCATAAGGATAATTTGCGGATTGTCCTTCAGATGTTGAGAGATCAGCAGTTGTATGCCAAATTCTCCAAGTGCGAGTTTTGGCTGGATCGTGTCGTATTCTTGGGACATGTAACCTCAGCCGAGGGGATTTCGGTGGATCCCAGTAAGTTTGATGCTGTTCTAAACTGGGAGCGTCCCAAGAATGTTTCCGAGATTCGCAGTTTCTTGGGTCTGGCTGGCTATTACCGTCGTTTTATCGAAGGGTTTTCTAGCATAGCAAATCCGATGACTCAACTGACGCAGAAGGACAAGAGATTTGTGTGGACTGAGCAGTGCGAGAATGCCTTTCAGCTGCTCAAGGAAAAGTTGACTATTGCACCTGTGTTAGCTCTGCCGTCCGGTTCAGGTGGTTTCGTTGTTTGTTCTGACGCTTCGCTCATTGGATTGGGTTGTGTGTTGATGCAAAATGGTCGAGTCATTGCGTATGCGTCGTGGCAGTTGAAACCGCACGAGACTCGTTATCCAGTCCATGATTTGGAGCTTGCAGCGGTGGTTTTTGCACTGAAGATCTTGCATCATTACCTGTATGGCGAGCAGTTTGTGGTGTACTCGGACCACAAGAGTTTGCAGTATCTGTTTTCGCAGACTGACTTGAACATGAGACAACGTCGTTGGATGGAGCTGCTAAAGGACTTTGATTGTGAGATCAAGTACCAGCCTGGGAAGTCGAACGTAGTGGCCGATGCTTTGAGCAGGAAGGCTAGTGAGATGCTTGCGTCGTTGTACATCTCTAAGGATCAGGAGCATCTTAACACTACGGTTTGGAGATTCTACCCGGCTGAGGATTGAGTTGTGGTTTCATCGTTCCAAGTGGAGCCGCAAATAGTTTCGACCATTCGAGTAGCTCAAAGTACTGATCCTTCCATCCACGAGTTGATGTTGAAGGTCAGGGCTGGAGAACTTGAAGATTATTCTGTCTCGTCCGATGGTTTCTTGAGGTTTCATGGCAGGCTGGTTGTGCCTAACCTCATTGATTTGAAGGAGGAGATCCTTCGGGAAGCGCACTGTAGCAGACATAGTGTTCATCCTGGTGCATGGAAGATGTACCATGCGTTGAAGCCGCACTTTTGGTGGGCTGGCCTGAAGAGCGATGTTGCTGGTTTTATCGCTCATTGTTTAAACTGTCATATGGTTAAGGCCGAAAGGATGAGACCTGGTGGTCTGTTGCAGAGTTTAGAAGTGCCCCGATGGAATTGGGAGCATATCGTGATGGATTTTGTGATGCATCTGCCTCATTCCAGCAGAGGATGCGATGCTATTTGGGTGGTTATAGACCCGTTGTCAAAGTCTGCACATTTTATTCCCTATGGGATGACCTTCTCGTTGAAGAAGATGGCGAAGCTGTACGTGGATTCTGTGGTTAGACTGCACGGTGTGCCTGTTTCGATCATTTCCGTCCGAGATCCTAGGTTTACTTCCCGGTTTTGGAAGAGTTTTCAAACAGCTTTGGGTACCAGATTGGCTATGAGCACCGCGTATCACCCCCAGACAGATGGCCAATCTGAGAGAACTATCCAAACGTTGGAGGATATGTTGCGAGCTGTTGTGTTGGATTTCGGAGGTAGCTGACAGGACGCGTTGTCTTTAGTGGAGTTTTCCTACAATAACAGCTACCAAGTAACGATTGGTATGGCGCCGTTTGAGGCCTTGTATGGCCGGAAGTGCAGATCGCCGGTATGTTGGGAAGAAGTGGGGGAGAAGCAGCTATCTGCCCCTGACTTTGTGCAGCAAATGAAAGATCATGTGGATCTTATTCGACAACGGATGAAAGCTGCCCAGGATCACCAAGCCAGTTATGCGAATAAGAGGAGTCGACCTCTCGAGTTTCAGGTTGGTGATCAAGTTTTTCTAAAAGTTTCTCCGTTTCGCAGTGTGATGCGCTTTAGACGCAAGGGAAAATTAGCCCCTCGTTACGTCGGACCGTATGAGATTGTTGAGAGGATTGGCCCTTTAGCGTATCGGCTGTTGTTGCCTCCGGAGTTATATTCTTTACATGATGTCTTTCATGTTTCCATGTTGAGGAAGTATGAGCTAGATCCGTCTCGTGTGCTTAGGACTGACGAGGTTGAGCTAGATCAGTCGTTGAGCTATCACGAATACCCCTTGTAGATCCTTGGCTGAAAAGAGAAACAGTTGAGGAACAAGACCATTCCGTTGGTGATGGTGCAATGGAGCAAACAAGGAAGGGAAGAAGCTACTTGGGAGCTGGAAGAAAAGATGCAGCGCGAGTGGCCGCATCTTTTTGAGTAGCTGTTGAGCTAAATTTCCAGTAGTTTGTAGCTTTTGGTTGTATTTCTTCCCTAGTTGTTGTAAATTGTTTGCTCAGTTATCTTGAACTCTTGGCCATGTGTTAGGCGAGTTCCTGTTTTGTATTTTGCTGTTGTGTTGTGCTTTCAGAATTTAGTCCGATTTCGAGGACAAAATCCTTTTTAGTGGGGGAGAAATGTGAGACCTGAAATTTTAATATAAGATTTATTGTTGAATTAATCGGATTTTAGAGATTTCTGGTGGTTCAGATCTCTGTTTGGAAGTTTGGTTGGTATTTTCGTGTCAGATTTCACATTTTAAGCAATTCTGGAAGTTTTCGTAATTTTGGTATTTTTGGGTGAAAGATGGTTTTGTGAGCTTGCAGCTGGTCGGTGGCGAAAACCAGTCGTAGTGTGTAATTGTAACGCGGGAGATCAAACGCCGTCGTTTTGGCGTGAGTGACCAGTCGTTGGAAAAGTCTTCCAGCAGCAACGCTTACGTGGATTCAGAAGAGAGCGCTAAGGATTTCAAAACGGTGACGTTTTGTGAAGCATCGACTGGGTGATATCTGTTAGCAGCAAACTCCTGTAGCGTAGTGCAATACGCCGTCGTTTGGATTAGTGGAGGCGACGTCGTTTTGGTTAGCGCTAAGAAATCAGCAGCTGGTGTGTTTGCCCCTAGTAGCGATCAGTCGTTGCATGTGTTAGTTCAACAGATTTGCTGACGTGGTTAAGCAACGCCGTTTAGATTAGTTGAAACGCTGCGTTTCGAGTGTT
>KV001961.1:25183-45557 GCA_001598015.1 Dorcoceras hygrometricum | reverse complement strand
GTATATATAGGAAGACTTGGGCTTCGATTGGATTATTGGATTCCCATACTTAGCGAAATATTCTCTCGATTGTCGACCTCTGTTCTTCGAACCCTAGGTTACTGTTCACCGTGAGTTTCTCCGGCGAATTCCCGTCGTTTCCGGCCACCGTTTGGTACGTTTGAGGTAGCGTTGGACTCCTCTCAAGAAGCTCTTCCATTTTATACCACTTTTGGAGGCTGTGGTTGGCTAGTTGAGGAACGCGAAGTTGCTGCCGATCGTGCGTTTTGTAGTGCAGGTAGAACTTCGTTCCCTTGTGATGAGATCTTGTTCCTAGCCTTGGTTTAAGCTTCCAGTAAGTTGTTTTGGAAGTAATTGTGTTGGTTGAGCGTGGCTCCCAGCCGTGAGCTTCTGTTAGCATCCCTGAGAATTATGCTTCGTTGTTTAGCAGGTTTTTTAACCAGATTTCTCGGGATCCCTTGTGGTAATTGTTGCACAGTATTGAGGTACGGATTTGAGCTTGATGTAGCTGGGAATTGGCGTGAGATTTAATGTTAGATGGCTGCTTGTGCATTGCCGTGGATGTTGTTGTGTGCATATGTGATTGTTGTTGAGTTTAGATGCTATGTTTGTGCATACACGCATTTTCCATATTGCACTCAGATTTCTGTTGCAGCCATTGTTTTGTATTCCGTTGTATTGCTGTTGTTTCTTACCAGGATGCGAGGATGAGCGGAAATACCGCACTCTCATCTCCCTGCTGGGATATGTTAGCCACCATGCGCCGAGTGGTTAACTACCACAGTTCATGGGCGAGGCAACAGCAGGTTGAGTTGTTTGATGCATCTGGTATTCGGGTGTAGTGTCAAGGTGAGTGGCTCATTACCACACTTTGAACACACCCCGTGGCCACTGATTCGTTGCAGATCTTTTGGAGCTATGTTTGAGTTCCTTGGCTCCCTTGTTGGTTGTAGCCTTCAGCTGTTATCCGGTGTCTCATGCATAGCATCTGTATTTTATCTTATGCATTTCCGTTAGCTGTTTCAGTTGCTCTCTGTGCTGGGGTTTGACCCCATGTCCCTCTGGGGCTTGGTTGTTTTCCTTGCTTGTGTTGTTTTCAGGGAACCCAGGTTTTACAGCTGGTCGTGTTTTTAACCCAGCTGGTGGTGCCCCAGGAGGTGGCTGAGTATCCCAGTAGCGTATAGCATATTTATATGTATCAGTACAGTAGCCAGGGGATGCCCTGTGCTTTGTCGTTGTATTTTATTTTTGAAGTCTGATACATGTTGTTGTTGTTATTATGCTATACTGTGTATTGTTGGCTGGTAGCCGCGTTTGGTTGTTTTTATGAACTGGGATATATTTTGAGTATCGTACTATTTTAAATTATATTGTTTTAAGTCGTCAGGCCAAAAGCGAAAATTTTACCCGCTTTTTGATAGCTTCCGCGTATGTTTGTATGATTTTACTCTGTTGAGAGCACGAGTCATGACATTATGCCTTCTGACTCACTATCTCCTTCGGCAAAACTCCTTCTTCCTCTACCTCGTCCTGACATTTCTGTAAACATAGCCCAAATCCACCACAATTCTATTATGAGAGATTACTTTATGCTATAACATGAATTAAAACTCACAAATTTAGAAATGGCTGGAGAGATCTGCTCAGACTGGAAGTGTGTTTGTCTCAAGGACCATGCTCTGATACCAACTGTAACGACCTGACTTTTCTTAATGAAATTTTAGAAGTTTAGGGTTCGAATTGAAAGACCAAAAATTTTCGATCTCGCCTACATGATAAGCCGTTACTAAATTCTGTGTTGAATTGCAAATATAGGCAACTCGCAACTACCGAAATGCACAACAAGCAAAACGGTGACGTATGCGGAAAGGATAATCAAGGGTGAAGTGATATCTGATAGAAATAATTGGCAGATATTAAATTAGAACTAATGTCTGATAAGCGCTTTCATAAGGTATAGTAAAAAGCGGAACAGATATCTACTGTTTAAATATCTGTTGCAATACAAAAACATTACAGCTGAATTTTCTGTAATACAAAACAGAAGCTGATGAAACATGATGGAACTGAAGTCCACGATAAACACGACCTTCCTTTCTGTTCATCTCCCTCCAACTCCTTACTGCTCATTACCTGCACTCAATGAAAACTAGTGAGCCTAAGGCCCAACAGGTAAAATCTGGAAATATCAAAATCACATAACGGAGTCTGAAACTTTAAATACGCTTATAAATAAACAAGAGAAATACATAACTGAGAAACCTAATAGGAAATGAAAGCATAAGACATGAATCAGTTCTGAAATCATTTCTTTAAACATCTCTAGAGCTGTGATTAACAATGAAAACTAGTGAGCCTAAGGCCCAACAGGTAAAATCTGGAAATATCAAAATCACATAACGGAGTCTGAAACTTTAAATACGCTTATAAATAAACAAGAGAAATACATAACTGAGAAACCTAATAGGAAATGAAAGCATAAGACATGAATCAGTTCTGAAATCATTTCTTTAAACATCTCTAGAGCTGTGATTAAAATCACACATGTACTCTTCTTTCATTTTCTGAAATTATGACAACTCTTTAACATTTGGTCCCATTCGTTTGATCAAACTCCTGATATCAGTCTATCATTAAGCTCATGGTTGAAGGGGTATATAGATCCGTCGACCCGTAATCCTGATCCTTCCTTGGGTTTTGAAGGGGTATACGGTTCGTCAGCCGTAATCCTTATCCTTCCTGGGGACCCTTTTTGTTGTCATAACTTAAAACATTTCTAAAACATTCTGCTCTTTCTTATTTTCGTAAAATCTGTTTTTAATTCTCTCTTGTACAATTTACTGATTTTTCTTCGTTCGATGATGTTCTGGAAATGGTTGAGAATTCTCTGTAATACTTGCGAAGATGAAAACTAAATAACTTTACTACTTGAATCTGTCAGTTAAATCAAATAATTCATTTCAATTGAAGTAGAAATGAATAAGGAATCAAATTCTAGAATTTCGTTATCTGCTGAAGAAAATGAACAGTAACTATCTGATGAAGAAAATGAACAGTAACTATCTGATGAAGAAATGAACAGTAACTATCTGTTGAAGAAATGAACAGTAACTATCTGTTGGTCAATGTCGGAGTCAACGCAACTTAAATAAAGAATTTCAGTTGTTGAACAAACCAACAGCTGAACACTATTATAACAACGTAACAGCTGACAGCAGATGTGTGCCAACGAAGTAACAGTTATACATGAACGAATGTAACTGCTGCCAACAGCTGATGATTACCAAAACAACAGCTGACGACAGATAGTTCAACAGTAACACGAATCAACGCAACAGCTGACGACAGACAATACAACAACTGATGAACATAAACCATGCAACAGCTGCCAACAGCTGAGTACAACACTTAGAATATTTTCAACAAAGAAATATCAGCTGATGGTTTAAGAACCAGATTCCAACTTAACCGTATGGACGAACACAAACCACGACGGTTTCCTTTGTCTGAAGAATTTGAACATCTTAAGATTCTGGAAATAATCGAATAAGCTACTTTTAAGCTACTTCGATGGAATTTCTGAAGAGAACTCAAGAAACTACTGGATGAACATCATCAAACCATTTTCTAAAACATTTCTGAATCAAAATATAGTAAAAACGTACCTTTCATAAAAACAGAGCATGAACTTTTCTGGTTTTAAAGAATAGTCGAAGCATAACTTCAAGTCTTTAAAAACTCATATATCATGCAAACAGAATTGAATATATGCTTTTACTGAGTGAGCAAGAAACAGAGTTTACTTGCCTGAATTCTTTAACACAAACGCAACAGAAATCCAGCAAATCTTGTGCAACCCGGCCATCTCCTTCGAAAATCTTATAAAACTTTTGTTCGATTTCCTCGAGAGAGAGCACCGCTTAAAAGTAATATGATTTGAAGATAATGATGCATGAAGCAGCTAACACCCTATATATATATGATTTGTAAATGCCTAGAGAAGAAACGCATTTAAATCAATATGCCAAAATCTTCTAAAAGCGTACTCTATTTTAAATTGAAAATGATGCACATGGAAACCAAACGATTTTAATTAAAACAAAGGATTCGATTGGCTTGCAGTGATTGGCTAAACACCTGCTGAAGTTTGCATTCTAATTATCTTAATATCAACCTAAACCATAATAAAGGCTGATATCTCGTAAACATGAAAATCTGAATTTAGCTTTTAAATGAAGGAGCTAAATTGTACAAAATCTGAAACTTTGAATCTAAACCGAAGTAAGAGTTGAATAAAACAATAGCATAACAATGTAATCCCTCAAATCACATAACTTTCTAATTGTGGCTCATAAAAATGGCTGGGCGCTACAATCTACCCCCCTTAAAAGAATTTCGCCCCGAAATTACTTACTTAAAGAGATTTGGATAGCTTTTCTGCATCTCAGATTCGACTTCCCATGTAGCTTCTCTTTCAGTGTGATTTACCCACTGAATCTTAATCATAGGGATAGTTCTATTTCTCAACTTACGATTTTCTTTGGAAAGAATCTTCTCTGGTAATTCTTCGTAAGTTAAGTCTGATGCTAACTGAATAGGTTCGTATCTGAGTACATGCGAAGGGTTCGCAATATATTTCCTAAGTGTTGATATTTGGAACACATTGTGAACAGCAGACATCATTGGAGGTAATGCCAACCAATAAGCTAATGTCCCAATTTTCTCCAAAATCTGAAATGGTCCTATAAACCTGGGACTTAGCTTCCCCTTTTTGCCAAATCTTATCACACCCTTCATTGGTGATATCTTTAGGAATACATGATCTCCTACTTCGAAGTTTAACTCCCTGCGTTGGCTATCTGCGTAGCTCTTCTGTCTACTCTGTGCAGTCTTCATTCGATCACGTATTCTTTTAATAGCTTTTGATGTCTGCTCTATGATATCTGGTCCTATCTCTGTTCTTTCGCCTACATCATCCCAAAGGATCGGTGAACGACACTTTCTTCCATACAGAGCTTCGTATGGTGCCATTTCTATCGAAGCTTGGTAACTATTATTGTAGGTGAATTCAATCAACGGTAATTTAGAATCCCAACTATCTGAAAAGTCAAGAACACTCGCCCGTACAAATCTTTCAGTACTTGGATAACTCTTTCTGATTGTCCATCTGTTTGAGGAGGGAACGCTGTACTGAAAGTTAATTTAGTTCCTAAGGCTTGGTGTAATCCTTTCCAGAATCTCGAAGTAAATCTGGGATCTCTATCAGATACTATCAAACTTGGTATCCCATGAAGTCTGACTATTTCTTTGATGTACAACTCTGCATATTTATTTAAATCATAAGTTGTTTTAACGGGTATGAAATGTGCAGAGCTTAGTTAATCTATCAATGATAACCCAAATTGCGTTGTAACCTTGAACTGTTCTGGGTAATCCTACAACGAAATCCATCGCTATATTGTCCCATTTCCATACGGGTATAGGAAGTGGTTTCAACATTCCAGCTGGTCTCTGGTGTTCTGCTTTAACTTGCTGGCATGTTAAACATTCAGCGACGAATCTACAGATGTCACGCTTCATCCCTGGCCACCAAAACAGAGCTTGCAAATCCTTAAACATCTTTGTTCCTCCTGGGTTAATTGAATACGGTGAGTTATGGGCTTCATTCATAATCTCATTGCGCAAATTATCTGTGCGCGGTACCCACAACCGACCTTGGTATTTCACAATTCCTTCCTCCACTGTATACAAATTTGCTCCTCTGATTTCGTCTTGTTTCTTCCATTTCTGAAGTTGATCGTCCTTCGCTTGTCCTTCTCGAATCCGATTTTTCAAAGTTCATTGGATTGTAGACTGATAGTTTAGCAACATTTTCCTTCTTAAATATTCCCAGTTCGAATCTGTTGATTTCAATTGCTAGAAGAATCTGAACCGAGATTTGTGATAATCCCACATTTCTTCGACTTAGCGCATCAGCTACTACATTAGCTTTACCTGGGTGATAACTGATTACACAGTTGTAATCTTTAACCAGTTCGAGCCATCTCCTTTGTCTCATATTCAGCTCTTTCTAGGTAAAGAAATACTTAAGGCTTTTATGGTCGATAAAGATTTCGCATTTTTCTCCATATAAATAGTGTCTCCAAATTTTTAATGCGAAAACAACGGCTGCTAATTCTAAGTCATGCGTAGGATAATTTTTCTCGTGAATCTTCAGCCGTCTCGAAGCATAAGCGATTACCTTTTTGTCTTGCATCAAAACAGCTCCTAGTCCTATCTTCGATGCGTCTGAATAAATTACAAAATTCCCGCTTGCTGATGGCAGCGTCAAAACAGGGGCTTCTATTAACGCTATTTTTAATTTCTCAAAACTGGACTGACATTCAGGAGTCCACTTATACTTAACATATTTCTTAGTCAAGGCGGTTATAGGAACAGCAATCTTGGAAAATCCCTCTATAAACCTACGATAATAACCTGCAAGTCCTAAGAAACTGTGAACTTCTGTTACGCTCTTAGGCACAGGCCATTCTTTAACAGTTCCTACTTTAGAAGGATCCACCTCTATCCCTTTCTACGAAATGATATGACCCAAAAATATAACTTTCTCAATCCAAAATTCGCACTTGCTGAATTTCGCAAATAATCGCTTAGTTCTTAAGGTCTGCAAAATTTCCCTAAGATGGGTTTCGTGCTCACGTCTGTTCTCTTAATAAATCAATATATCAGCTATGAACACGATGACAAATCTGTCTAAAAAAGGTTGAAATATTCTATTCATTAAGTCCATAAAAACCCATGGCGCATTAGTTACTCCAAAGGGCATAACTAGAAATTCGTAATGGCCATATCTGGTTCTAAAAGCTGTTTTGTACACGTCTGCTTCTTTTACTCGTAGCTGGTGATAACCAGACCTTAGGTCTATTTTTGAGAATACAGCAGCTCCTCGTAACTGGTCAAATAAGTCATCAATCCTAGGGAGAGGATACTTATTTTTAATTGTCAGCTTATTCAATTCCCTATAGTCTATACACAGACGCATACTACCGTCCTTCTTCTTTACGAACAGCACTGGCGCTCCCCATGGCGAAGTGCTGGGTCTGATGAATCCTTTATCCAAAAGGTCTTGGATCTGCTCTTTCAGCTCCTTCATTTCTTTTGGGGCAAGTCTATAAGGAGGCTTGGAAACTGGGACGGCTTATGATACTAAATCAATAGTAAATTCTAATTCACGATTTGGGGGTAAGCCTGAGACATCTGCTGGGAAGACATCTAAACTCCCTTACGACATGTAAATCTTCCAATTTACCTTTCTTTTCAGATTCTAAGGATAAAACACTTACTAAAAATCCCTGACATCCATTGCTTAAACATCTTTGAGCCTTAACAGCTGATATTATTTTGGGAGTACCCTTAAACTTATCGGCTTTGAATAAAAACAAAGTGTGAGGAATCAGAATTTGGTTTGTGATTAATCGTAGTGATTTGGAATTTATCGCATGAATTTTTAAGGTTTTGCACGTGAAATCTGATTCCCCATTGTAATTCAGACGTTGCGCTATGGTTTAGACACCAGCAAATTTTGGTAGTCAACGCGGGTCAACGGTACTGTAGCTCTCAGCTGGTGAATTTTTGAATCATTAGAGATGACGTAAGCGTGACGCGTTGTTATGTGCTGGCAGTAGTTGCGTTAGAAGGAGCGACCAGTCGATGGTTTGAGGAACCAGTCGCGAGATATCTGTCGATAGATAGGATGACGTATGTTGTGCGACGTCGTTTTGATAAGTTGAAACGCTGCGTTTTGAGTGTTGCATCAGGTACCAGTCGCGAGAGAATCGTTGTGAGGAATGCGTTGCGGCTGGGTGACCAACTGTTGGCAGCAATGCTTACTAACCATTACGGCGTCGTTTAGATTAGTTGACGCGTCGTCGTTTTGTGTAATTTCGCGAGATCAGTCGCTGATGGGTTTTGAAGAGATCTGTTACCAGCTTTTGGTTGCTTCACAAGAGATATCTGTTGTCAGCTGGTGAAGCTTTGCGACGTCGTTTGAGTTAGTTGGAACGATTTTGTTTTGATGTTCTTTTGAGAATACAATGACTAGTTGTTGCGACTGGTTTTGTTGAGAGCAAAAGCTGGTTACTGTTATAAGATTTCTACTGTAGCATTCTCAACGACTGAATTAGAGGAACAGCGGCTGGTGGATTTAGAGATATATATATAGAAGTGTTGATCGACACTTAGAATTAATTGGAACCCGATATTTCTTATCTTCTTATCCAAACCCTCGTTAGCTACTGTTCACCGTGACTTATATTCCGTCGATTGCCGCCGTGCTCTGCCGATGATTTGAGTGATTTTGGTGGCGCTGGATTCGTTGTGAGTTGCTCTTTCGATTGCTATCCATTTTAAGCCCTGAATCAACGTTGGAGAAGAAGTGCGAAGTTGTCGTGTCCTCGTACAAGAGAAATTCGTTGGTTCTTCTGCTAGTTTGAGTTTCTGGGTGAGCATCTCTAGTTGTTTCTAGCTTCGGTAGACTTGTAGAACTAGAGCAAGGTTCTGACCATAGGATATGATGCTTAGAAGTTTAGATTTGAACTAGAATTAAGCTTATATGTGAGGCCTGTGACAGATTTGAGTTCGTAGGAGGTATCTGCTGGGATTTTCGAAAGAAGGAAGAGGCTGTGTTGCTTCAGTGGTTGTACCGTGCCTTTGCAAAAATCTGTTGAGGTAGAATTCAGTCGTTGAAGGTACGATTGAGCGTGATTTAACAGCTTCGAGCATAATCTACGAGTATCTGAGTCTTGAGTCTGGCTTATGTGAATCTGTGAATTATGTGAACTGCCTGAATTACTGAATTGTATGCGCTTTTTACATATTTTATGCATGTAGAAATCAGATATGAAATTCTTGGCATTCATGCATACATATTGAGCCAGATTGATCGATTGATGACCCGAGATTAGAGCCACGTTGTGACTGGGCGACTGATGTGTTTTCCTGAATAGTCCAACGCTATCATCGGAGTGGTGATCGACTGACTTGTCATTTCGGAATACCACCGAGCTGTGATGGCTGACGGGCCGGAATATCACGGACCGATGATTTCCACCGGCTGACTTGCTGTGCGTGGTATAGAGGCTCGACTGTTTTGATTTTCCAGTTGGCTTACTGGTCTTGATACCCGATTTCCTTGGCAGCCTCATGCATCTCATGACTTTTGATACTGCATGTTTATGAGTTGCTGTTTATTTAGAGCTCTTCGTACTGAGGCTTGACCTCGTATTTGTTTTCCTGCTTTGTGTTGCTTGGGTTTGTGTTACCCATTTGCAGGATCTTCAGGTAACCAAGCTGGACAGAGTGGAGGTTCAGCTGGTCGATCCCCGTTCCCTTGAGTCCCAGTTATATATTTATGTATTGAACCGGGGGATGCCCCATGTTACTATGTATTGGGGATCTGTATTTTAATTGAGATTTATTGTTGTTATCTGATTTGTATGAGTTTGAGTTAACTCATATTTCTATTATGAATATTTTAAATGTATGATTTTAAGTTCAGGCCTGAAGTAGTTCGAAAATTTTTAAGCCCGATTTTTACGCTTCCGTGATTATGTGCTTATTTGTGCTATTATCTTGAGTAATTAGCACGGGGCCTGACATTTTTTGTATCAGAGCTTAAACTGGGATAAGCTCGATTTTCTTTGATCACACTCGAGTCTAGGCACAGTGTTTTGATTTGATTTTTGATTGACTCTGTGACCTATGTGATTTACTGTCTGTCTGGTTGATTATATCTGTTTTGAGATCTTACCTCTAGACTTGTTTAGATGCCGCCGAGGAGAGGAAGATGTAGGACGACTAGACGTACTGAGGAGGAGTCTAGGGCAGGTAGTGATGATGACTTTCAGCAGGTTGAGAACGTTACTAGGCAGATAGGTGAGATGAAACTGGTCATAGCACGATTTCAGCGTACGAACCCTCCGACTTTTGTGTCTACTGAGGGTGGTGCTTCGGCCGAGGCTTGGCTAGTTCAGATGGAGGAGTTGTTTGATACTCTGGAGTACGCTCCCGAGAAGAGACTGAAGCTGGCAGTGCTGTAGCTGAGAGATGTTGCGCAGCGCTGGTGGAGGGGTACTTCTCGTATCCTTTGTGATAGTGGGGCTGTGATCACTTGGGAGAGTGTTGGTCCGGTTTTCTTTAAACTACTTAGCAGGCGCTGTTGTCAAACATTAAAAATTTTGCGCGCTGCTATTTACAATATGAGGTGCAATACCTCTGGTTCTTGAACACTAAAAACAGAGCACCGAAGACAGATCTGGTATGAATTAAAATCATGCGGAAAACACCAGAACTGATCCTAATATTTTAAAATAACTTTGCGCAAACAGATTTCTGTAAAATCAGCATGTGAAATCTGTTTGCTATGTGCTAGTGTGACTTCTGTTATGCGTGCTAAATAAATGCAAGTGCTGAATGAATAACAGAATACAATACTCATGTTTGCTATGTGCTAGTGTGACTTCTGTTATGCGTGCTAAATAAATGCAAGTGCTGAATGAATAACAGAATACAATACTCAATCGATTTGTTTATGGAAGTTCGGACTTCAATGTCCTACGTCTCCCCTTCTTCCACCTCGGAAGGTTCCACTAGAATATTTGATCTATACATCGTGTACAGACCCGATCCCGCAACCAGCAGCTGCGAGAACTCCTAGACTCTACCAGCCCTCGGCTGTTCACTCAGAACTTGTTTAACGTCTCTGTTCAAAGACTACATACACAGAGTTTAACGTCTTCGTGCTTGGACGGGAACTGATTTTCATTTGGGTTTTGAGATTCATTCACTATACAATGAATGTGAATGAATCTCTGTGTGTGAGATTTTTACAATGAAGCGCTCAACTCTCTGATTCTCTATTCCTCACACACTAGGGAAGATGCTTCTACAAAAGCTGATTCTAGCTCAGCTGTCAACTCCAATAATCTCCTCTACAAATGATAGTTGACAGCTTCGCTTCTGATTTTTCTTCCCTTTGATTGTTGTCTTCTTTTGATTAATCTTTTCTGTGCAACAACAACTCTCTAGTCTACCTCTTCAATGGTGTTCTTCTCGTATATAAGCCTCTGTTCAAATTCAATCCGTTGGACACAAATTCTTCCCGTTCAAAATATGTCTTGTAAAGTACAGACAGGGAGTTGTCCTTGTGTCCTTTCTTTTGCAGGCTATTTGTCGTCTTCAACATTTGAAATAAGCTCAGCAGTTGACATCCAGCTTTAGTAAATCTTTGTAATTCGTCAACTGCTTCGCTACTGATTGTATCTTCAACTGCTGCGACTGGTTATTTCCTCTGTTTCTTTGCGTCTGTATTTCCTGTCGACTGGATATACAAAGAACTGTAGCTCGTGACTGGATACACTGTAGCTTGCGACTGGTACATCATCTTTCGACTGGATGCATATCAACAGCTGGTTCAATGTAGCTCACGTCTGAATGTACTGTTGCTTGAATCTGGATGTACTGTAGCTACCTGCTGGTTATTCTTAGAAGAAGTACCTGCTGGTTTTATCATCGCAAGACCATCTGCTGAATCTTAGCGCGAAGGCAAAACGCTGTCGTATCCATTTATCCAAACGACATCGTTTTGCTATCGCAATATTCAAATACCATCGACTGGTTCTACTGTAGCTCACTGCTGAACGTACTGTAGCTTACTGCTGAATCTACTGTAGCACACTGCTGAATCGTTCTCTTCAGTTCATAGACGGATAACTGTTCTTTGTTCAACTGCTGATTCTGCTGACGTCAAGGTTGCTGATCCACCTTTTGTATCAACTGCTGATCCTGACTTCTTATTGCTCCAGCTGGTCCATCTTTCCCTTAGCTCTCCAGCTGGTCGATGTTACTTTCTTCTTATCTTTTGATCAACATCTGCTTTCAACTTAGTAGAAACATTAGTAACATAATAACAAGTTTGTGTAATTCAAAACTAAGATCTGGATCTGTTTACACAGATCCATCAGAGAGCTTCTACGAGGCCTTTCGACAGGAGTATACCCCGGAGTCCTTCTATAACAGCCGGGAGAGGGAGTTCGATAATCTGAGGCAGGGCAGCATGCGAGTGGCTGAGTATGCCCGACAGTTTTCTGTGCTTTTTGTCTATGTGCCACACGTTGCCAACCAAGAGAGAACGAAGAGGAACAAGTTTTTGAAAGGCTTGAGGCCTGATTTGTACCGGATGGTTTTGTCTGGTTCGCCTGCGACCTATATTGATGCGGTGAACCGAGCAGTGGATATTGAGGAGAGTTTAATGGAGGTTGAGGCTCCGATTCAGCCGACAACTGGACGCACCTCTCAGCCTATTCTGGATGCATCACAATCTTTTTATTCTCCTCAGGGGTCGCAGCAGCAGCAGCAGCAATCGAGTCGCCAACAGTTTAGGTCTCGGGGAAAGCAATTCAAGAATAAGGGCAACTCGAGTTCCTCTGGTTCTGTGTGCTCTGGTTCTGGCAGTGGTTCAGGTAGTGGTTCTGGCGATGGATTTTGTGGAAAGTGCAGAGGAAGGCATCCGACTTTGCAGTGTCGTGGTGTTCAGGGAACTTGCAATAACTGTGGACAACCTGGACATTTTCGGAGAGCATGTCCATTGTTGAGGGGACAGACTTCGGTTCCTTCACAGCAGGGTTCGGCTGGTGTTTCTTCGCAGAGACCGCAGTTTCCTGTTCCGACTCAGCGATCTGGATTTCAGCCTAGTGGACCGTCTAGGTTTGGAGCACCTCAGAGACCTCAGTTCCAGATTCCCCAGCAGGCTCAGGCGAACGCTTTGACTAGAGAGCAGGCTGAGGAGACGCCTGGCATGGTGATTGGAGGTACATGCTTTATTTCCAATTTCCTGCGAAAGTTTTATTTGACACTAGTGCATCACACTCTTTTATTTCTGAGATGTTTGTATGTGAGCATGGGTTGAGTTCTTCCCCATTGTGTGATGTTGTTTCCGTGTCTACCCCTGCTGGTGTGAGTCTGTGGTCTCGAGAGGTGGTGGTTGATTGCCTGATTAGGTTCAATGAACATGTGTTGGTGTCCAATCTGATTGTTTTGGGAATTAGAGATTTCGATTGCATCTTGGGGATGGATGTGTTATCTAGCTATAAGGCTACAGTCGATTGTTTTCATGGTGTGGTGAGATTTCGTCCTGACTCGGGAGAGAAGTGGGATTTCTATGGTGCTGATTCGCACTCGAAGATTCCACTAGTTTCTGCCATGGATATGTTTAGCCTGCTATCGCTAGGTAATGCGGGATTCATGATATATGCGCTTGACAGTTCCCAAGAGCCGCGATTGGAGTTGAGTGATATTCCGATCGTCCGAGAGTTTCCTGACTTGTTTCCAGATGAGATTCCTGGATTCCCTCCAAGACGTGAGATCGACTTCAGCATCGAGTTGGTGCCCGGTACTGCCCCGATTTCTAGAGCTCCTTACCGGTTGGTGCCCGCAGAGTTGAAAGAGCTGAAGGATCAGTTGAGATATCTCCTGGAGAAGGGTTTCATCAGACCGAGTATGTCGCCTTGGGGAGCTCCGATTCTTTTTGTGAAGAAGAAGGATGTGTCTATGAGGATGTGTGTGGATTTCCGACAGTTGAATAAAGCGACGGTGAAGAACAAGTATCCTTTGCCGAGGATTGATGACTTGTTCGATCAGTTGCAGGGATCGGTCATTTACTCGAAGATTGATTTGCGCTCTGGTTACCACCAGTTGCGGATTAGAGACGCTGACGTGGCGAAGACAGCTTTTCGGACTCGATATGGGCATTATGAGTTTCTTGTCATGCCGATTGGGTTGACTAATGCCCCAGCTGTGTTCATGGACTTGATGAATCGCGTCTTCAGTTAGTATATTGATCGGTTCGTGATTGTCTTCATAGATGACATCCTGGTGTATTCGAGGAGCTTTAGAGAGCATAAGGATCATTTGAGACTGGTGTTGCAGAGGTTGAGAGACTCGCAATTGTACGCCAAGTTCAGCAAGTGCGAATTCTGGCTTGATCGAATTATCTTTTTGGGTCATGTGATTTCGGCGCAAGGGATTTCGGTGGATCCGAGTAAGGTCGAATCAGTTCTTAACTGGGAGAGACCTAGGAACGTTTCAGAGATCCGCAGTTTCTTAGGATTGGCTGGCTATTACAGGCGTTTTATTGAGAAGTTCTCTTCGATAGCCAGGCCTTTAACTCAATTGACTCAGAAGGATAAGAAGTTTGTTTGGACTGACGAGTGCGAGTATAGCCTTTAACTCAATTGACTCAGAAGGATAAGAAGTTTGTTTGGACTGACGAGTGCGAGTATAGTTTTCAGACGTTGAAGGAGAAGTTGACTACTGCTCCTGTTTTGGCTCTACCATCTGGATCCGGAGGATTTGTGGTGTGCTCCGATGCTTCTCTCAATGGTTTAGGATGTGTGCTGATACAGAACGGGTACGTGATTGCTTATGTGTCTCGACAGTTGAAGCCTCACGAGACGAGGTACACTGTCCATGATTTGGAGTTGGATGCGATAGTGTTTGCCTTGAATATTTGGCGACATTATCTGTATGATGAAGAATTTGTGGTGTACACCGACCACAAGAGCCTGAAGTATATCTTCATGCATTCTGACCTGAATATGAGGCAGCGACGATGGATGGAATTGCTCAAGGACTTTAACTGCGAGATTCAGTATCAGCCTGGGTGGATGAACTCGGTTGCCGATGCCTTGAGTAGGAAGACCCAGCCTGCGATGCTTTCTTCTTTGAGAGTCTGTAAAGTCTACGAGCAGTTGAGTACTTCTGGTTGGCGTTTCCAGCCGGGTGATCAGCACTTCATGGTTTCCTCGATTCAAGTAGAACCGCAGATTGTGAGAGGCATCAGGGAGGCGCAGAGGACTGATCCGTACATTCATGAGTTGAAGATTAAATCCCGAAGAGGTCAGTCTGATGATTTCTCTGTTTCTTCCGATGGGTGTCTGAGATATAGAGGAAGATTAGTGGTTCCGAACCTGATTGATTTAAAGGAGACCCTTCTGAATGAAGCACATTGTAGTCAGTACAGTGTGCATCCGGGCGAGAGAAAGATGTACCATGCCTTGAAATCTCACTACTGGTGGGAGGCATGAAGAGCAACATCTCTGGTTTTGTTGCTAGATGTTTGAATTGCCAGTAGGTCAAGGCTGAGAGAATGAAACCTGGTGGATTGCTACAGAGTTTGGAGGTACCCCAATGGAATTGGGAGCACATCGCCATGGATTTTGTGACTCATTTACCTCGATCGGGTAGGGGATGCGATGCGATTTGGGTGGTGATTGATAGACTTTCGAAGTCAGCCCATTTTATTCCCTATGACGTGAGGTGTTCAATGAAGAAAATGGCGAAGCTGTATATCGACCATGTGGTGATATTGCATGGAGTTCCTGTTTCGATAGTGTACGATAGAGATCCAAGATTCACTTCCCGATTTTAAAAGAGCTTGCAGGCAGCGATGGGTTCGCGATTGGCTATGAGTACAGCCTATCACCCACAGACAGATGATCAGTCTGAGCGGACTATTCAGACTTTAGAGGATATGCTGCGTGCAGTAGTGATGGATTTCAGTGGTGGCTGGCAGGATTCGCTATCCTTGGTTGAGTTTTCGTATAACAACAGTTCCCAAGTGACTATCGGAATGGCTCCATATGAAGCTTTGTATGGTCGAAAATGCAGATCTCCGATTTGTTGGGAAGAAGTTGGTGAGAGACATCTTTCTACCCCGGAGTTTGTGCATCATATGAAAGATCAGATTGATTTGATCCGAGGTAGAATGAAGGCTGCACAAGATAGCTTCACTAGCTATGCTAACCGTAGACGTCGACCGTTAGAGTTTGAGGTTGGCGATCGAGTATTTCTCAAAGTTTCTCCTTTCAAGAGCGTGATGCGCTTCAGATTCAAAGGCAAATTAGCTCCCAGATTCATTGGTCCTTTTGATATTGTCGAGCGGATTGGACAGTTGGCTTATCGATTGAGGCTGCCTAAGGATTTAGCAGCGATGCATGATGTTTTTCATGTGTCAATGTTGAGAAAATATGAGCCAGATCCGTCCCATGTGTTGAGAACCGATGAAGTTGAGCTAGATTCTGCCTTGAGTTATGTTGAATATTCAGTTCAGATTTTGGATAGGAAGGAGAAGCAGCTGAGGAACAAAGTAGTTCCGTTGGTGATGGTCCAATGGACAAGCATGGCAAAGAAGTAGCAACTTGGGAACCGGAAGAGAAGATGCAGCGCGAGTGGCCGCATCTGTTTGAGTAGATATTGTATTAGATTTTGGTTTCTGGTTATGTTCTTCCCTAGTTGTCGTTTGTTGATTGCCCAGTTATCTTGAACTCTTGGGTTTGAATTAGATGAATTTCTGTTTCGTATTCTGATTGTTTGATTGATTTTCCCTGATTTTGCCTTGATTTCAAGGACGAAATCTCTTAAGGTGGGGAGAATGTGAGGAATCAGAATTTGGTTTGTGATTAATCGTAGTGATTTGGAATTTATCGCATGAATTTTGAAGGTTTTGCGCGTGAAATCTTATTCCCCATTGTAATTCAGACGTTGCGCTATGGTTTAGACACCAGCCGTAGCGAATTTTGGTAGTCAACGTGGGTCAACGGTACTGTAACTCTCACCAGGTGAATTTTTGAATCAGTAGAGATGATGTAAGCGTGACGCGTTGTTATCTGCTGGCAGTAGTTGCGTTAGAAGGAGCGACCAGTCGATGGTTTGAGGAACCAGTCGCGAGATATCTGTCGACAGATAGGATGACGTATGCTGTACGACGTCGTTTTGATAAGTTGAAACGCTGCGTTTTGAGTGTTGCGTCTGGTACCAGTCGTGAGAGAATCGTTGTGAGGAATGCGTTGCGGCTGGGTGACCAACTGTTGGCAGCAATTCTTACGTAACCATTACGGCGTCGTTTAGATTAGTTGATGCGTCATCGCTTTGTGTAATTTCGTGAGATCAGTCGCTGATGGGTTTTGAAGAGATCTGTTACCATCTTTTGGTTGCTTCACAAGAGATATCTGTTGTCAGCTGGTGAAGCTTTGCGACGTCGTTTGAGTTAGTTGGAACGGTGTCTTTTTGATGTTCTTTTGAGAATACAACGACTGGTTGTTGCGACTGGTTTTGTTGAGAGCAAAAGCTGGTTACTGTTATAAGATTTCTACTGTAGCATTTCTCAATGACTGAATTAGAGGAACAGCAGCTGGTGGATTTAGAGATATATATATATAGAAGTGTTGATCGACACTTAGAATTAATTGGAACCCGATATTTCTTATCTTCTTATCCAAACCCTCGTTAGCTACTGTTCACCGTGACTTATATTCCGTCGATTGCCGCCGTTCTCCGCCGATGATTTGAGTGATTTTGGTGGCGCTGGATTCGTTGTGAGTTGCTTTTTCGATTGCTACCCATTTGAAGCCCTGAATCAACGTTGGAGAAGAAGTGCGACGTTGCCGTGTCCTCGTACAAGAGAAATTCATTGGTTCTTCTGCTGGTTTGAGTTTCTGGGTGAGCATCTCTTGTTGTTTCTAGCTTCGATAGACTTGTAGAACTAGAGCAAGGTTCTGACCGTAGGCTATTATTCTTAGAAGTTTAGATTTGAACTAGAATTAAGCTTATATGTGAGGCCTGTGACAGATTTGAGTTCGCAGGAGGTATCTGCTGGGATTTTCGAAAGCAGGGAGAGGCCGTGTTGCTTCAGTGGTTGTACCGTGCCTTTTCAAAAATCTGTTGAGGTAGAATTCAGTCGTTGAAGGTACGATTGAGCGTGATTTAACAGCTTCGAGCATAATCTGCGAGTATCTGAGTCTTGAGTCTGGCTTATGTGAATCTGTGAATTATGTGAACTGCCTGAATTACTGAATTGTATGCGCTGTTTACATATTTTATGCATGTAGAAATTGTTAGAGTAGATGCCCAACTAGCCAACTTGTGGCGTGTGGGTTTATAGACTCTTGTATATGACAATCTTTATATATGATATTTGCATTTATTTATGGCGTTCTTTACTTTCATTGTGTTGTATGATGATTAACAATTGCGTTGAGTAAAGACCTAGAATGCACTATAGTGTATGTTAGATGTGATAGTGGGTATGACGACTATCATGAAACACATCTAATAGTCACTGTGTATTCTAAATTAGTTCCTAGTCGATTGGGCCATCAAAATGAGGATAAGGCCGCCCGAGCTCGAGACTAGTATCTGCGATGCGAAGTACCATGTTTCATTGGTAGGGAACATTGTGATGTTCTGAGCATGCAGATACATAGTGACCTGGTGATCTATCGAACTACCCTCGTTCGGACTTTCCAAGTGGTTACCATTTGTCGAGTGGATAAGTCCGAGGTCTTGGTTGTACTGATTAGTCCTCACGACTCAAAACGACATTGAGGCTCTACATGATAGGCGCCTCACTTTGACCCGTTTGCCGACTCACTTGGGTTCGTTAGGCGGCGGGATTGGGTGAGGCCCCGATGCATGTAGGATTCGATGCATCGTTGTCGAGGATTCACCGCTCGCAGACATGCGTGGATATCCTATGCTATCTGAGGGGATAATAGTGTATAAATCTCTGGCCAGAGTACTAGAAGTGTTTTAGGTAAATGGGTTTACCTAGTTACACTCGCGATGTCACTATTCGATCTCCAATATATATGCATAGCTATCGGATCTATAACGACTCTCGATTACCAATGGCGTTGATCTGATCGGGATATATGGATTGAAAGGACCGTACTATACGCTAACCACGACCAACTGGTTCTTGCAGGCACTATCAGTGATACCTAGGGGATCATGGGGCGATGTTGCTAGACGCTCTTACCATGATCCGATGGGCAAGTCCGGAATTGTGATTCCGGAGCCACAATGGTTGTGGGCCCACGGCTAGCTGTATCCCTGAACCATTGAGGGTTACACAAGTACTGGATTCGAGATTCCCGCATATCATGGGGCGATGTTGCTAGACGCTCTTACCATGATCCGATGGGCAAGTCCGGAATTGTGATTCCGGAGCCACAATGGTTGTGGGCCCACGGCTAGCTGTATCCCTGAACCATTGAGGGTTACACAAGTACTGGATTCGAGATTCCCGCATGGATACTGAGCTCAATGTGTTGAGCGTAGGAGGAGGATTTTTGGAAGTTCGACTTCTTAAAAGTCAATAGGGGTCAAATCGTGATTTCCCGCTATTGAGGGGCAAAACGGTCATTTTGCCATTTAGGATTTGATGATCTGAAAAAAATATTTTCACATCATAATATTCAGTTTTGGAAACTGAGTCGATCGGTCCGATCTGATCGGCGATCGGAGTTGTAATAAAGTCGTAGTGATGGATATCGTCATTTGGACCCGGGCCCGTTGGGCCGGTCCAAGTCCACCACTAATCTACTTAAAGTAGACAAGGGCTTCATTAGTAAAAGACACTTGTATTACAACATACTCTAACCCTAAACCTAAAGCTCTCGGCCGCCTCTCCCTCCTCTCCAAGCCGCCGCCGCCGCCGTGCCCGCCACGCGCTGCCGCCGCCGCCCCTCGCCAGAGTTGCTCCGGCCAACTTTTCGAGGAGAATCCGTCTGCGCTGATCTCGTCAGGCCTTCTAGTGTAGGCTGACGAAGGAGTCTCTCTTCCGGTCGTGGACCTGATTGACGAATCTACATCCACCTACCGTGAAGAGCCGGTCTTCTTGTGATTCCGGTTGGAGTCAGGCGCAAGTCGCCAGCAAGGTAACTGCCTAAACGCCCTATGAATGGTTCATAGTTTGCAGTAGATTATAAATGTATTGAACGTTTCCCGGCCTAATTTTATTTTTCCGCTGCCTCGCCGGGAGACGGGATCCGGATCCGCAACGGTTCCCCAACAGTGGTATCAGAGCTATGGCTCGGATCCTTCAATACAATTGTTGCCATATTGTATCAAATCTCATATTCTCAGAATCTAAGAAGCACAAAAAATTTTGGATCTCGGCCACGGCGCCGCCGTGCATGGCGGCGCCCCTCCCCGTGCGCATGTGCGCGCGCGATAGCAGCGCGCTTGCCGTGCTTCGCGCGATGATGTTGCGCATGGTGGCTGGATGCTTGGCGCCGTTCACGCTTGGAGATCGGCCGCTGGCTGCTGGACGTCGCGCAATTTGTTGCGCGATGGTAGCCGACGATGCGCGCACCGGTTGCGCGTTTGATGGCGCTGTTCCGCGCACGGCCGCACGCAAGATGTTGCGCGATGCTTGGCCGCTGCGCGCGGCTGGACGTGCGCTTGTTTGCGCGGCTGCCGCGCAACGTGTTGCCGGCGGGGGGCGCCGCGGGGGGCCCCCCCCGGGCCAGCTTCGGGC
>KV001961.1:4647-24759 GCA_001598015.1 Dorcoceras hygrometricum | reverse complement strand
ATTTAAAATTTGATTTTAATCGAACTAAAATACGTATTTTTATTATAAAATGCGTATTTTATGATTGAAATATGATTTTGCGAATTAAATAATTTTTATTATTTAATTTATGCATGTTAATTAGCTTATCTGCATGATTGGGATGATCGATAGCCATGCCCCAATGTGTTAGGTGTATGCGATAGGTTTTTATGATTTCGATTTGTAAATATTGTTGATTATCATTTATTACAGTGGGTCTGTTTGTGGCCGTTCCCACCCCTTAAAATGTATCCCTTATTTGTCATGTAAATTTATTGTAAATTACTAGACTTAGTGGGAGGACTTTTGAAGATGGTGGACCCGATGACGATCAAAGATATTGAAGACCGAAGATCTGTAAAATCGGAAGCAAATGTAATAGGATTGCATTGCATATTGCATTTCACCTAGGATTGGACCCAGGTCCGTGATTGGCAACCACGGACCGCATAGCTCTCGCGATCGATCATCCCAATGTTTATATATGTGATATATAGTTAGTTGAATCCGCATGTTTTAAATATGATTTAAAATATATTGCATGAGACCAAATTTTCAAAAATAAAATCCCTCGTTTTAAATACGATTTAAAACTAATATCAAGATAAAAGTGTATTCGATAAACTAAAGAGAATTTAAATTTGTTTAAATTATCCCTATCTTCCATCAACAATGGGTGTACGTCGATGCTACCCGTATACATGGCCCGGCTCATATTATTGAGGGGGTCATGTATGCCGGAAAGCTGTCCACGCCATTGACAATTGTTGTGAGTTCGGTTGGAACTCCCTTTAACGTTGGCTCATATTATTGAGGACGTTAAGGGGACCGTCCTTCACGACTCAACATTGATGGGTCATCTTGACACGTGATAGTAAACGGCGTCATATTATTGGGCCCTTACTGGACGTGAGATGAATACATGGAGGTTGCACCGGTTGCAATCGGAAACTACTTTTTGGGGGTCATGGATGGCTGATATTATTCGGGTCCATGATCGCTTGATTGGGCTCCGTGTACCCACTAAAGAAACTTGCTTTCTCGATTTCGTTAGAGGGTGATGAAATCGTTAAAATAGTGGGAGGGTAATTCATAGAACTAAACGACCATGTTTTATGTCTTATCATATGTCTTATATAGTTAGTGATGATAGTCTGTTTTCTTTCAGTATTACTGCTTATACAAAATGGTTTCGATGAAAAACCCGCTCGCTGCTATACTTTATAGCAACAAGTTCATCGGTCTGAACTACCAAGACTGGCTCCGCAACCTCAACCTTGTGTTGGCTTCGAAGAAGCTCCTCTATACGATAGACAAGAGCCCTCCGGAGGAAACCCCTGCCGATATCAGCCCTGAGGAGTTTATTACGCTTAAACAATGGCGGGACGACGAGCTTAATACTCGATGCTATGTGATGGCATCGATGTCGAACGAAATGCAACGGCGCTTTGAGAAGACGAAGTATGCTGCTTACATACTTTTTCATCTCAAAGAACTGTACGGGGAGAACTCTCGACATGAGAGGTTCACGGCTGTCAAGGAGCTTATGACGAGCCGCATGCGCGATGGGACTTCGGTCCACGAGCATGGGGTTCGTATGATTGGGCTCGTTGAAAAGCTGTCGGGCCTTGATATCACACTTCCACACGAGCTGTCTGTGGATGTGCTTCTCCTCTCACTGCCTGCTGCATTCGACCCCTTTGTGGTCAACTTCAACATGAACAAGCTGGCAGCCACCCTTGAAGAGGTGGTTAACATGCTTGTAGTGTTCGAAGGAACCATAAAGAAGGACAAGCCCGTCCTCCTTATGGGCTCTTCTTCCTCTGCGAAGAAGTGGCCCAGACGCAAGGGTAAGAAGCGTTCTGCCCCTGCGAAGGAGGAAAAGCCCACTAAGAAGCCAAAGGCAAAGGCTTCCAAGCCGAACAAGTCTTAGGATGTTTGCCACCACTGCCACAAGCCTGGGCATTGGAGGAGGAACTGCAAGGAGTACCTCGAGCATTTGCGAACTGCGAAAGGTATGTTCTATATTGAAATAAATATGTCTCTTAATTCGACTTCTTGGGTACTTGATACTGGATGTGGATCTCATATCTGCAATGATTTGCAGGTGATGACAAGAAGCCGACGTCTTAGAGAGGGTGAGACCCACTTGAGGCTTGACAATGGAGCAATCGTTGCTGCAGTAGCTATAGGAGATGTTTATTTATTTCTGTCTTCTGATTTTAAGTTGTTATTGAGAAACGTTTTGTTTGTTCCCGAATTAATAAAGAACATTATTTCTGTTTCTATTCTTGATAGTGATGGATATTCTTGTATGTTTGCTAATTCGATTTTCAATATTTACAAGAATGAATGTTTAATTGGAATTGGGGAACGCGAAAACGATTTATACACCTTAAAATTAAAAGACGTTCCAACTCGCGATGTCGAAGCACATACAACGACGATTAAAAGGAAACACAATAACTTGAACCCAGCACAACTTTGGCACGCTAGGCTAGGTCATGTTTCTCTAAGTAGGATGAACAAGTTAGTTAGGAGTGACATGTTTGATCTGTCAGACATTAACTCCCTACCAACTTGTGAGTCTTGTCTTAAGGGAAAGATGACTAAGCAACCCTTCAAGGGCAAGGGTGAGCATGCTAAAGGCCTATTGGATTTGATCCATACTGATGTGTGCGGCCCGTTTACTATTGGTACTAAGTACGGTCACACATACTTCATCACCTTTACCGACGATCACTCTAGGTATGGGTACTTGTACTTAATGAAGCACAAGTATGAATCCTTTGAAAGGTTCAAAGAATTCAAGGCTGAAGTAGAAAATCAATTAGGCAAAAGTATTAAAGCACTTCGATCCGATCAAGGTGGTGAATACTTGAGTGCTGAATTTCAAGACTATCTGAAAGAGAATGTGATTCTCGCACAGTGGACCCCTCCGGGCACACCACAACTCAATGGTGTAGCGGAGCGTCGTAATCGAACCCTGTTGGACATGGTTCGATCTATGATGAGCTTCACTGAACTTCCTACCTCATTTTGGGGCTATGCGCTCGAAACGGCGGTAATGTTGTTGAACAATGTCCACACCAAGGCAGTGGATAAGACTCCATATGAGATATGGATGGGAAAACCACCCAAATACTCATACATGAGGATTTGGGGATGTCCTGCTTACGTGAAGCAGACAGTGGGAGATAAGCTGGATACGAGATCCATCTTATGCTACTTCATTGGATATCCAAAGAATTCCAGTGGATACTACTTCTACTATCCAAGTGAAACAAAAGTGTTTGTTTCTAGGAATGCCACCTTTATGGAAAAGGAATTTCTACTTGATAGAAAGGGCAGAATAGTAGAACTCGAAGAGTTCGAGATCCAATCGAAGTACCAGGTGAATCTCCTGCACCTCCAGAGCCATTACTAGAAAGGGTCGCACCTAGGAGATCCGAAAGGGTTCCTAGGGCTCCTGAGAGATATGGTTTTCTCCTTGAAGATGATCAAGATGATCAAGTTGTTGGATCTGATCCAAGAACTTTCAAGGAGGAAATTTCCGATGCTGATTCTAATTTGTGGCTTTAAGCAATGCAATCTGAGTTAGACTCGATGCATGCTAACCAAGTTTGGACTCTTGTTAATCCTCCCGAAGGAATTGTTCCTATTGGGTGCAAATGGGTATACAAGAGGAAACTTGGGCCTGATTGTAAGGTAATGACCTACAAGGCACGACTAGGGCTGTAAACGAATCGAACATGTTCGCGAACTTTTCGAACCGAATCAAGTAGATATTCGATTCGAATTCGAATTTTTCGAACTCTAGCCGAACTCGAACCGAGTCGAACTATTTCACGAATCGAACTCGAGCCGGAATTATTTTGTTCGATTATAATAAATAAATATATTTAAGTTCTATATCGAAGTCGAGCTCGAATTATTCGAGTTGATGACATTCTACTCATTGGGAATGATGTAGGAATGCTGCAGTCAACTAAAGTCTGGTTGTCTAGTAGATTTCGATGAAGGACATGGGTGAAGCATCCTATATTCTTGGAATACAGATCTATCGGGATAGATCAAAACGGATGCTCGGACTCACCCAGACCACCTACATCGATACCATACTTAAGAGGTTCTCTATGGAAGAGTATAAGAGAGGAAACCTACCTATGTGCCACGGGGTCACTCTATCTAAATCTATGTGTCCGAAGACTGATGAGGAGATAGAGAGTATGACACATGTGCCATATGCCTCGACAATAGGTAGTATTATGTATGGCATGATCTCGACTAGACCAGATGTCGCATATGCTCTGAGTGTCACGAGCCGCTACCAGGCCAACCCCGGCCAATTGCATTGGAAGGCTATGAAGGATATTCTTAAGTACTTGCGAAGGACTAAGAATATGTTCATGGTCTATGGGGGTGGTGAACTGAAACTGGAAGGCTACACTGATTCTAGCTTCCAGTGCGACGTGGATGATTTGAAGTCAACCTCTGGATTTGTATTCATGCTCAATGGTGGTGCTGTCTCTTGGAAGAGTTCCAAGCAAGACACCATCGCGGATTCAACCACTGAGGCTGAGTACATCGCAGCATCAGCTGCTGCTAAGGAGGTGGTTTGGATAAGGAATTTCGTCCAAGAGTTGGGCGTCATTCCTAATGAAGTTGGTCCAGTCCCGGTGTACTGCGACAACACGGGTGCCGTTACGCAAGAAAAGGAGCCTAGGTCTCACCAAAGATCCAAACACATACTGAGGAAATACCACATAATCTGGGATATTGTGGCTAGAGGTGACATAGCAGTTGAGAGAGTCGCCTCTGCGGACAACGTTGCTGATCCACTTACGAAGCCCTTGCCAGGACCGTTGTTTGAAAAACATCGCGAAACAATGGGACTACGTCTGAGGAGTAGTTGGCTTTAGGGAAAGTGAGAGATTGTTAGAGTAGATGCCAAACTAGCCAACTTTTGGCGTGTGGGTTTATAGACTCTTGTATATGACAATCTTTATATATGATATTTGCATTTATTTATGACGTTCTTTACTTTCATTGTGTTGTATGATGATTAACAATTGCGTTGATTAAAGACCTAGAATGCACTATAGTGTATGTTAGATGTGATAGAGGGTATGACGACTATCATGAAACACATCTAATAGTCACTGTGTATTCTGAATTAGTTCCTAGTCGATTGGGCCGTCAAAATGAGGATAAGGCCGCCCGAGCTCGAGACTAGTATCTGCGATGCGAAGTACCATGTTTCATTGGTAGGGAACATTGTGATGTTCTGAGCATGCAGATAGATAGTGACCTGGTGATCTATCGAACTACCCTCGTTCGGACTTTCCAAGTGGTTACCATTTGTCGAGTGGATAAGTCCGAGGTATTGGTTGTACTGATTAGTCCTCACGACTCGAAATGACATTGAGGCTCTACATGATAGGCGCCTCACTTTGACCCGTTTGCCGACTCACTTGGGGTCGTTAGGGTCCTCACGACTCGAAATGACATTGAGGCTCTACATGATAGGCGCCTCACTTTGACCCGTTTGCCGACTCACTTGGGGTCGTTAGGCGGCGGGATTGGGTGAGGCCCCGATGCATGTAGGAGTCGATGCATAGTTGTCGAGGATTCACCGCTCGCAGACATGCATGGATATCCTATGCTATCTGAGGGGATAATAGTGTATAAATCTCTGGCCAGAGTACTAGAAGTGTTTTAGGTAAATGGGTTTACCTAGTTACACTCGCGATGTCACTATTCGATCTCCAAGATGTATGCATAGCTATCGGATCTTTAGCGACTCTCGATTTACCAATGATCGTTGATCTGATCGGGATATATGGATTGAAAGGACCGTACTGTACGCTAACCACGACCAACTGGTTCTTGCAGGCACTATCAGTGATACCTAGGGGATCATGGGGCGATGTTGCTAGACGCTCTTACCATGATCCGATGGGCAAGTCCGGAATTGTGATTCCGGAGCCACAATGGTTGTGGGCCCACGGCTAGCTGTATCCCTGAACCATTGAGGGCCACACAAGTACTGGATTCGAGATTCCCGCATGGATACTGAGCTCAATGTGTTGAGCGTAGGAGGAGGATTTTTGGAAGTTCGACTTCCTAAAAGTCAACAGGGGTCAAATCGTGATTTCCCGCTATTGAGGGGCAAAACGGTCATTTTGCCATTTAGGGTTTGATGATCTGAAAATTGTTTTTCACATCATAATATTCAGTTTTGGAAACTGAGTCGATCGGTCCGATCTGATCGGCGATCGGAGTTGTAATAAAGTCGTAGTGATGGATATCGTCATTTGGATGAATCTGTCCGTACTGATTTCGTCAGGCCTTCTAGTGCAGGCTGACGAAGGAGTATCCCTTCCGGTCATGGACCTGATTGACGAATCTACAGCCGCCTACCGTGAAGAGCCGGTCTTCTTGTGATTCCGGTTGGAGCCAGGCGCAAGTCGCCAGCAAGGTAACTGCCTAAACGCCCTATGAATGGTCATAGTTTGAAGTAGATTATAATTGTATTGAACGTTTCCCGGCCTAATTTTATTCTTCCGCTGCCTCTCCGGGAGACGGGATCCGGATCCGCCACGGTTCCCCAACAGAAATCAGATATGAATTTCTTGGCATTCATGCATACATATTGAGCCAGATTGATCGATTGATGACCCGAGATTAGAGCCACGTTGTGTCTGGTGACTGATGTGTTTGCCTGAATAGTCCAACACTATCATCGGAGTGGTGATCGACTGACTTGTCGTTTCGGAATACCACCGAGCTGTGATGGTTGACGGGCCGGAATATCACGGACCGATGATTTCCACCTACTGACTTGCTGTGCATGGTATAGAGGCTCGACTGTTTTGATTTGCCAGTTGGCTTACTGGTCTTGATACCAGATTTCCTTGGAAGCCTCATGCATCTCATGACTTTTGATACTGCATGTTTATGAGTTGCTGTTTATTTAGAGCTCTTCGTACTGAGGCTTGACCTCGTATTTGTTTCCTGCTTTGTGTTGCTTGGGTCTGTGTTACCCATTTGCAGGATCTTCAGGTAACCAAGCTGGACAGAGTGGAGGTTCAGCTGGTCGATCCCCGTTCCCTTGAGTCCCAGTTATATATTTATGTATTGAACCGGGGGATGCCCCGTGTTACTATGTATTGGGGATCTGTATTTATATTGAGATTTATTGTTGTTATCTGATTTGTATGAGTTTGAGTTAACTCATATTTTGATTATGAATATTTTGAATGTATGATTTTAAGTTCAGGCCTGAAGTAATTCGAAAATTTTTAAGCCCGATTTTTACGCTTCCGTGATTATGTGCTTAATTGTTCTATTATCTTGAGTAATTAGCACGGGGCCTGACACAAAGTCCCACTGGGTAATCTAATTTGAACAGACCTCTTCTTAAAGTCTATAACAGCTACATAATTGGTTAACCAATCTATTCCCAAAATGAAATCAAACTCAAGCATATGCAATACTATCAAGTCTGCGAAGACGATATTCTCTTGTAGCTTAAGTTCTATATTTCGAAATATAAGGTTGGTTACTATGCTTTCCCCTGAAGGAATCCGAACGCAGTATCCTACTTCTAGTGTTTCTGGTTGATCTGCCAATTTCTTAGAAAATCTATCTGATACAAACGAATGAGTTGCACCAGAATCTAATAGTGCTATTGTAGAAATGTTAGCGACAGAAATCTTACCAGTCACCACGGTGGTATCTGCTGGTGCTTCTTCAGCAGTCATCACATATGCTCTACTGGTGATGAGTTGTTGCTTCTGGGAACAATTCTTTGACATATGGCCTGTCTTGCCACAAGTATAACACACATTCTGCCCAAGAAGGCACTGTCCCTTATGAGTCTTCTTACAAGTGGGACATGGCTGCCTATTCCCAGTATTTGGAACAGCAGATATGGGTTGAGCAGCAATTGGCCCTTTCCCTTGCGACCCTTGCTGATTGCTGTTTTGCTTCTTGAACGTCCTTCGGTCATTTTGCTAGAAAGCTTGTCTCTTAAACTGCCTCTCATCATCAATCACCTTACATCTTGCTCTGCCCGTAGATCTTTATTTACAGCTGCTCTGTAATCCACGGGTTCTGCCAGGCGAACATCATGTTTGATCATGGGCTTCAACCCATTGATGAAATGGCGAAGCTTGGCATCTGCATTTGTCCCAATCAGTGGAACAAAGTAACATCCCCTCTCGAATTTACGGATATAGTCCCACATCGCCATTACTTCTTGCTTAAGAGTTAAAAATATTGTTGCTACAACTGTTCTCTCACATCTACAGTAAAGTATTGCTCGAAGAAGACCCGTTTAAATTCCTCCCAGGTGAGCATCTCCAAGTCAACTGTTAATTGGGCGCCTTCCCACCAAATCATTGCATCTCCCCTCAGCATGTAAATAGCACACTGAGGCCTTTCCAAATCCGTCAGATGCAGATACTCGAAGATCACCTCCATGGATTTAATCCAGCTCTCTGCTATGAGAGGATCAGTAGTGCCAGAAAATTCTTGAGGTCTCTGTCTTCTGAACCTCTCCTGAGGATCTTCTCGACTGATTATTCTACCTGAAGACTGACCATTCCCATGACTGGTTTGGTCAACTAAACGTTCTAAGAGTTGAGCCATATTATTGAGGACTGGGTTTATGCCTCCTGACTCACTATCTCCTTCGGCAAAACTCCTTCTTCCTCTACCTCGTCCTGACATTTCTGTAAACATAGCCAAATCCACCACAATTCTATTATGAGAGATTACTTTGTGCTAGAACATGAATTAAAACTCAAAAATTTAGAAATGGCTGGAGAGATCTGCTCAGACTGGAAGTGTGTTTATCTCAAAGACCATGCTCTGATACCAACTGTAACCTGACTTTTCTTAATGAAATTTTAGAAGTTTAGGGTTCGAATTGAAAGACCAAAAATTTTAGATCTCGCCTACATGATAAGCCGTTACTAAATTCTGGGTTGAATTGCAAATATAGGCAACTCGCAACTACTGAAATGCACAACAAGCAAAACGGTGACGTATGCGGAAAGGATAATCAAGGGTGAAGTGATATTAAATTAGAACTAATGTCTGATAAGCCCTTTCATAAGGTATAGTAAAAAGCGGAACAGATATCTACTGTTTAAATATCTGTTGCAATACAAAAACATTACAGTTGAATTTTATATAATACAAAACAGAAGCTGATGAAACATGATGGAACTGATGTCCACGATAAACACGACCTTCCTTTCTGTTCATCTCCCTCCAACTCCTTACTGCTCATTACCTGCACTCAATGAAAACTAGTGAGCCTAAGGCCCAACAGGTAAAATCTGGAAATATCAAAAGCACATATCGGAGTCTGAAACTTTAAATACGCTTATAAATAAACAAGCGAAATACATAACTGAGAAACCTAATAGGAAATGAAAGCATAAGACATGAATCAGTTCTGAAATCATTTCTTTAAACATCTCTAGAGCTGTGATTAAAATCACACTTGTGCACTTCTTTCATTTTCTGAAATTATGACAACTATTTAACATTTGGTCTCATTCGTTTGATCAAACTCCTGATATCAGTCTAGCATTAAGCTCATGGTTGAAGGGGTATACAGATCCGTCGACCCGTAATCCTGATCCTTCCTTGGGTTTTGAAGGGGTATACGGTTCGTCAGCCGTAATCCTTATCCTTCCTGGGGACCCTTTTTGTTGTCATAACTTAAAACATTTCTAAAACATTCTGCTCTTTCTTATTTTCGTAAAATCTGTTTTTAATTCTCTCTTGTATGATTTACTGATTTTTCGTCGTTCGATGATGTTCTGGAAATGGTTGAGAATTCTATGTAATACTTGCGAAGATGAAAACTGAATAACTTTACTACTTGAATCTGTCAGTTAAATTGAATAATTCATTTAAATTGAAGTAGAAATGAATAAGGAATCAAATTCTAGAATTTCGTTATCTGCTGAAGAAAATGAACAGTAACTATCTGATGAAGAAAATGAACAGTAACTATCTGATGAAGAAATGAACAGTAACTATCTGTTGAAGAAATGAACAGTAACTATCTGTTGGTCAATGTCGGAGTCAACGCAACTTAAATAAAGAATTTCAGTTGTTGAACAAACCAACAGCTGAACACTGTTATAACAACGTAACAGCTGACAGCAGATGTGTGCCAACGAAGTAACAGTTGTACATGAACGAATGTAACTGCTGCCAACAGCTGATGATTAACAAAACAACAGCTTACGACACATAGTTCAACAGTAACACGAATCAACGCAATAGCTGACGACAGACAATACAACAACTGATGAACATAAACCATGCAAAAGCTGCCAACATCTGAGTACAACAATTAGAATATTTTCAACAAAGAAATATCAGCTGATGGTTTAAGAACCAGATTCAGACTTAACCGTATGGACGAACACAAACCACGACGGTTTCCTTTGTCCGAAGAATTTGAACATCTTAAGAAATTTCTGGAAATAATCGAATAAGCTACTTCGATGGAATTTCTGAAGAGAACTCAAGAAACTACTGGATGAACATCATCAAACCATTTTCTAAAATATTTCTGAATTAAAATACAGTAAAAACGTACCTTTCATAAAAAACAGAGCATGAACTTTTCTGATTTTAAAGAATAGTCGAAGCATAACTTCAAGTCTTTAAAAACTCATATATCATTCAAACAGAATTGAATATATGCTTTCACTGAGTGAGCAAGAAACAGAGTTTACTTTCCTGAATTCTTTAACACAATCGCCATCCAGCAAATCTTGTGCAACCCGGCCGTCTCCTTCGAAAATCTTATAAAACTTTTGTTCGGTTTCCTCGAGAGAGAGCACCGCTTAAAAGTAATTTGATTTGAATATAATGATGCATGAAGCAGCTAACACCCTATATATATATGATTTGTAAATGCCTAGAGAATAAACGCATTTAAATCAATATGCCAAAATCTTCTAAAAGCGTACTCTGTTTTAAAATGAAAATGATGCACATGGAAACCAAATGATTTTAATTAAAACAAAGGATTCGTTTGGTTTGTAGTGACTGGCTAAACACCAACTGAAGTTTGCATTCTAATTATCTTAATATCAACCTAAACCATAATAAAGGCTGATACTCGTAAACATGAAAATCTGAATTTAGCTTTTAAATGAAGGAGCTAAATAGTACAAAATCTGAAACTTTGAAGCTCAACCGAAGTAAGAGTTGAATAAAACAATAGCATAACAATGTAATCCCTCAAATCACATAACTTTCTAATTATGGCTCATAAAAATGGCTGGGCGCTACAGCTGAGCTGTCTTGTTCGTTACACGAAGCAGGTCATCTGCTCTAGAGCACTTCAGGGCACTGAGCTTGTTCCCCAGCTTTACTCTATTCCCAGCTGGTTTGTGAGATCAAAACTTCTCACAGATATCATATGGCCTGCTGGTTTCTCTGCTCCGAGCTGGTCTCCTTCTATTCAAGCTGGTTTGTCCTTAACCAGCTGGGTTCTATTCTTCTCGTCGAGAGCCATTGTGTGCTTGCTTGTTCACTTGGTCCATTCAGACACCTCATCCAAACCGTCAGTAAGCACACTGTTTAAACCACTGGTTGATTGAGCCAGTTCTACTATGATGCTTTAAACCTTATCCACGTAGAACTGCAATCCAGCACCAGTGATTGTATAATAATCGATCCCGATTCATATGATGTATTGATTATTGCGCATAGTGATCTGAGCTGTACTTGATCACTGCGCTTGTCTATGCAACGGCACTAGAACACTGCACTTGTACTCTGCACTTTATCTGCGCTTGAGCTATTTTTCACTACAACATTCTGAGCTTGAACTCTACTCTTCTTAATACTCTGCGCTTGATTTTCGTTCTGCTCCTTCTCCAGGCTGGTGAACCAGCTTGGTGTTTTCCACATTCTGAAAGTAAACTACTGAACCAGCTTGGGTGTCCCCTTAATGTTCTAGCTAGATATCTTCGACCAGTTCAGCTCAGGCGTCCTCTCACTGATCCAGTTTGGATATCTTCATGTCTACTCTAGACTAAGCAAGTTGCGCATTTCACGTAGAGCGTTAGTACAATAATAGCAGATTTTGTGTGAATCAAAACTTAGATTCTGATCTGTATAAACAGATCCAACAATCTCCCCATTTTTTATTTACACAAAATCTGAATAAACATATGCAGGTATGTTTATGCTCAAAAATATTTCTCCCCTTTTTGTGAGAATCAAAAAGAGTTTTGAAACAAGTCTCCCCCTTAACATTTAAAACAAACTCTCCCTAAGCAGAGCATGGGGTTATTTATTTTGAAAATAAAAGCCTTTTCGGAGGGACGACATCTTGTGAAAGACAAATGCATGAGATTTTGAAGACAGAATCTATGCTACTAAAATATTCTCATTTTTATTTGGAGCAGAGGAGCAATAGAAGATTCAATTTATAGAATCTCTTCCATTTTTCCCTAAGGCTTAACTTCGCCCAGCCATAGAGATCTTGGCGTACACAGACCTAGTACAATCTATCAGCTCATCGGAACAGATATTGCAGAACTTTCCTTTCGAGAAACATCTCTGCAATTCAATAGACATTCCTCTCCTTATCCATATAAACTGAGTTTTGAAAAACTTAAAAATTTTGTAGCATAGACAGGCTTTCGAAGGATTATCAGAGCAGACATAATTTTAAGAACCGTTTAACACAATTTTCGAATAAAAATGAATTCTTCAAGAAAAACCTGCTCTGATACCACTTGTTGGGATCGAAAAATAGGGGGTGGTGTTCATGAACTCTGCCACAACTCACGTAGGCTCTCACACAGCCCAAACACCAATCCCATGAGTTACGTGCATTTTTGAAATTTTGGGAGCTTAAAATCATCACACAACTTTGAAACCAGATTGACGTGAAGTTGAAATACAGCTCTGCGAGCTGGTCCAGATGACCAGCTGCTCTGTGAGCTGGTTCAACGCTAACAATCTGGTTTCTTATAACTTGAGCTGAAATAGCTCAGTTTTCTTGAATTTTTATGCACCGAGATACAGATTGAGTAATGAGTTAGAATCATGTGGAAACAACTCAAACTGAACTCTTATATTCGAAAGCTCATTTACAATATTATGCGTATTAAACAAACATGCAACGCGTATGAATGTAAATGCAGTAAGCAATAAATAAATACGCTGCAATTTGTTTATGGAAGTTCGGAGCTGAATCTCCTATGTTTCCCCTTATTCTGCAATCAAGAAGAATTCCACTAGAAGGCTTTGATTGCAGCGACCCTTCGCTACAACCCACTCCTACGACCATTAGCCGCAAGAACTCCTAGTAACACCACTGCACACCAGCCTGCAAGCTGCACGTGTCTAACTCCACTTCTTTAACGCCTCAGTGAGAAAGGCTACACCACTTCTTTAACATCTTAGTGAAAGACAACTAGACTTGTTTAACGTCTCTGTCTAAAGACTATAATGGAGAGTTTTCAATTTGATTCACTCATTTTTCTGTTTCGCTCAACTCTCAAGTATATGAGTGAATCATGTGTGAGATTTTCAATGGAAGTACAATTTCTCGAATATAAAATCTCACACACTGGGAAGTTCTCCTGTTCGAGCTGGTTTGCCAATGTCTTCCCAGAGCTAGTGTTGTGCGTTTTCTGTGTTTACATTTTGGTTCGCACAACACTTCGCTCTTCTTGCGCTCTTCTTTTCTTTTTTTACGCCTAACTCTCTCTTTCTATTGCGCATGCGTCTTTTTGTTTCTTTGCGCCTGATACATAAAGCCTAATGTTTGGATTTGTCCGTTGGACACAAAGTTGTAGTCGTTCTGAAAAAGTCTTATGTCGTATTTATGCTTTGTGTCCTTTGACTTTTAATGCGTTGTAGGCTTTATTTGACTTGAGCTCATTTCATCGGTGTTTCTGCAGCCTTTGCTAACTACGAGCTCTGTTTGTTTGTACCTGATGTGGAAAAAAAAAACAATCAGTTTGAACAAATCGATTTGGTCTTCGTACATTTATGTTCAAACTACTTTGTTTGACTGAGCTTGTCTGTCCAGATCCGGTTCCACAGCTGGTATCTTCTTCAAGTTGGTTGGTCTTCATCTTTGGTTTATATTTGAGCCATTACTCTGAGCTGGTCTTTGCTTCGATCTGTTCAAAGCTCTCTTCTTCGCCTTCTGTTGAACTGACCTGCTCTGCCCTTGTTCTGTTCTTTCCTGCTTTTGTCTGCTGCTGAGCTGTCTTGTTCATTACACGAAGCAGGTCATCTACTTTAGAGCACTTCAGGCCACTGAGCTTGTTCCCCAGCTTTACTCTATTCCCAGCTGGTTTGTGAGATCAAAAATTCTCACAAATATCATACGGCCAGCTGGTTTCTCTGCTCCGAGCTGGTCTCCTTCAGTTCAAGCTGGTTTGTCCTTAACCAACTGGGCTCTATTCTTCTCGTCGAGAGCCATTGTGTGCTTGCTTGTTCACTTGGTCCATTCAGACACCTCATCCAAACCGTCAGCAAGCACATTGTTTAAACCACTGGTTGATTGAGCCAGTTCTACTAGGATGCTTTAAACCTTATCCATGTAGAACTGCAATCCAGCACCAGTGATTGTATAATAATAAATCCCCGATTCATATGATGAATTGATTTTTGTGCATAGTGATCTGACCTGAACTTGATCACTGCGCTTGTCTATGCAACGGCACTAGAACACTGCGCTTGTACTCTGCACTTGATCTGCCCTTGAGCCGTTCTTCACTACAACATTCTGCGCTTGAACTCTGCTCTTCTTAATACTCTGCGCTTGATCTTCGTGCTGCTCCTTCTCCAGGCTGGTAAACCAGCTTGGTGTTTCCTACATTCTGGAAGTAAACTACTGAACCAGCTTGGGCGTCCTCTTACTGTTCCAGCTAGATATCTTCGACCAGTCCAACTCAGGCGTCCCCTCACTGTTCCAGTTTGGATATCTTCATGTCTACTCCAGACTAAGCAAGCTGCCCATTTCACGTAGAGCGTTAGTACAATAATAGCAGATTTTGTGTGAATCAAAACTTAGATTCTGATCTGTATAAACAGATCCAACACAACCAGGGAATGTCAGCTTGAAATAAGCACTTCTCAGTGTGTGAGAAAACACACGAGAGAATGAGCTTACACTGTAAACTTCTCACACACAGATTCACTCACATATGAGAGCAGAGATCTGAATAGATTAGATGAGTGAATCACAAATAAAAAAACCTTTGTAGTCTTTCTCACTGAGACGTTAAGAAATGTTAGACAAGTCACACAGCCTGCGAGCTGGTGTGCAGCAGTGCTAGGAGTTCTCGCAGCCGAGGGCTGTTGGATCGGGTTTGTACAAATGATTGTATAAATCAAATCTTCTAGTGGATATCCTTCATGTTGAGGAAGAAGGGGACACGTAGAAATTTAAGCTCCGAACTTCCAGAAACAAATTTTTGTCCCTAATATTTTACAGTTTACGTATTTTATCTGTTGATTGTTGAATCGGGTTTCTTCCGTCAACAGATTTTACTGAGAATTTCCGAGCTCGTAACTCAGCTCAGAGACAAGCCGATAGCTTGCAAAATATTTTAAAAGGGTTTTTTGATAAAATCAAGTGGAGTTCATTCAACCCCCCCTATGAACTCCCAAAACTGCTATATCGCTTTTTTTCGATCCTTTTTCGATCCTAACAGAAACAGAATTATTGCTTCAAACTTTCAGAAATAATATTTTTATATTTCAGCATTTAGTTGTTCACTATTGATCAAGCTTTTTTCGTACAACACTTTTGTTGCTTTAGAAATCAGAACTAATTTTGGATCCTATCAATCAAAATTTGCATCCTAAACAAACTAAAGGAGTGTCTGTAAGAGCTTCTAATAAGTACTTTCTAGTTCCAGAAAAGTGAATATTTTGGATTGTTTGTGAACAAATTTTAGATTTTAGGTGGAACTGATTTGGAGTGTGTGCAAATATATATTTATATTTCTACTTATTTCAATTTTATGAATTATAATCAAAAGTTAGAAATATAAAACCATATCAATCTTAACTTAAGTTACCGAGTTGAAGTAGAAGCAGATGTTCACAAACAGCTCCAAAAATATTTCACTTACTATAATTTAGTAAAGTGTTAAACACTTCAACCACTTCCATCCAGAAAGTTCTTTCTAAAAATACTTGCTAACACTTTCTAAATCAGGTTGAATATCAAGAACTGTAAGTGTCGAAATCACTCTCGAGTATATATTTGAGATTAAACTTGATTCTAGGCTCGAGTAGTAATTATATTTGTTCAAATTAGAGCTCATGTTAAAACTCAATTTGAAATATTCGAGCACGTTTGCCAGTTATTCAAAATATTTCTCGAAATATATTTATGAGTAAGTTTCATACGAGACGGGTCTCACGGATCTCCTAGGAATACATAGATAATATTTATATTAACAAAATTTGTTGGAACAGAGTTCTATTGGTTGAATTTTCTATGTAAATATTATGGTCTGATATTAAGCTCATAAGAGTGATCCTAATAATACTTAAAGTTATTGGCTACAATCTGGTATGATGTGAAATTTTAATGTGCAAAAATTAGTTGAATTTTCTATTTAGAAAACTTACACGATGAAGGGTAATGGTCCCATAATACCATAATCAAGTCACTCTATATTAGATACTTCATTAATAAAGTGTGGGATAATGTAAAGAAAAATCATGATAATATGGAATATCTAATCTACATGAATACAAACTATTTTGGATATGACATGTTCCTATTTATACTAAACTGAGATCCTTGTATTTAGATTATTTTTCATCTTACGTTTCAGTTCCAACAAAACTGGAATACTATTAAGATAGCTTAGACAATATATGTGAGAAAAGATTTTGTTTAATAACAAAATGCGTATAATATATTTCTTTTCCAGAAAATGGTTTCTTTTTAGGAACGTTAATCTTGAGAAAAACAAAAAGAATGATACTTTTTATTTTTTAAAAAAATATACACGCTCTATCCTGTAAATATAATATAAATATTTTTAAAATATCTATGTACATATGTGCAACTGTGTATTACATAATATAATTTAATGTATATAATATAATATTATATTATATTTTATCTATTATATTATATTATCCTATGAATGTGTTTGTCAGTTGATTAGATATTTTATGTTAAATAAATTTTATCTTTCTTGTAATTTTGGCATGGTTATTATCGCGGGTTTGGCTTCTGGCCGATGCCTACTGCGGTGCCAGTTAACTTGGAATTGGACTGAATCGGTTTGGCTCCGAGTTTCAGTATTTGGAACTAATTCGAACCGAGTATATTTAGTCCGGTTGCGGCCCATTTCTGATTCGCATTGATTCCGAATAAATTAATTAATAGTTTTGAATAATATATAAAAATCATTGTCGAAATTTCAACTTATAACAATTAAATTTTAATTTGGAAAAAAAATTATATAGCGATTCTTATCATAATTAATAAACTGTTTTCGAATATTCTTCTTCTACTCATAATTTCACTTGCAAATCGATTGTTCATATCGTCGTGTTATTCTTTCGGTATTGAGCCAATCATATAGTAATTAAAGCATGAAAAATGACTCCGAAGATAGGTTGTATCTATAATCTCAATATACTCGACCACATGTTGAGAAAGCTATCTCCGATACAACACTTGAACATTGTACTGCGATTATATCTCTTACCGTTATGATAATATGTGTTGAATTTTCTTTTCACCGTTGTGATATGCAAAAGTCATCCCCATCTGAAAATGCTTATTGAGAAGGAATTGCTCATTCGATGAGCTTGTGAATGATGATTTTTCATTTAATATTTGGAGCCTAAATTTCTTATCAAGTTCATCCCACTTAGATTGTGGAAATATGTTCCACTCATTGTTTCTTTGATCCTTATTGTCCGGTACAATACAAATTAAACATTTTGTGAAGGTAATACATCACTAACTTCTTATGATCGTGAACACTAATCTCCAAAACTTTAGCATAATATTCAAAAAATAATTCTTGTAAATTTTTACTTGTTTTTACTTTAACTTCGACCTATTAAAATTGCAAAACAATGAATAGTTGAGGTTTTATTCAATATTTTCTAAATTTTAATTTGATTCTTGATACAACTGTCTCAAATAGGCACCTCTAAATTCAGTAGACTTCAAACATGTTACAAATAAGAGTAATAAAAAATGAAGTAGTAAGATAATGGATTGTTAGGATCGAAAAAGGATCAAATCGCGCGTTTTAAAGACAGACTGCACGGAATAGATAGTGTGTGATCTGATCGAGAAAGAGGGGTTGCAATAAATCTAATTCTTGAAGGTTTTTGAGCACCGAAAGCTATATCAAATTTGGTTAAAAAATACTTAGCAGAAAATACTCGACACTCTCTGAAAACGAAAATTTAAAACAGTTTAAAAACATGGATTAATCAAAATTGTAAATAAAAAATACTAAGATATTTGGTTTTGGAAGTTCGAATCCACCATTTTCTACGTCTCTTCTTTTTCCGAACTGGAAGGCCTCATTAGGAGACTTTGATTCATACATAGCGTGTACAAATCCACCTCCATTAAAATTTATGACACTGCCCAAACTAAGACTCCTAAACTCCAAATTGCACATGTTTAACGTCTCTATGCCAAGACTACAAACACTAAGTTTAACGTCTTCGTGCCAAGACAGTTTTGTATAATTATGTTTCACTCATCTAATCTGTTTCAGCTCATCTCTTGTATATGTGAATGAAAGTGTGTGTGAATATTTATTCTGTTACAGTGTATACTCTCAAATATATCTGATGTAACAAATTATCTCAGCCGAGATCTACCACCACGTCGGGAACTCGAGCACTGTGTCGTCGGGCGTCGGGCACTGGAGGATGGATACTGCTTCTTCTTCGAGCCTACAACCACAGATCACTGGTCAGAGGGCGCCGGAGATGTGTCTGACGAAGCCCCTCCGATGCTTAAGTCAGGCAGTGCGCAAGAGAGAAAACGAGAGCAAATATGTGCTGTGAGAGCAAGTGAGTGCAAGAATGAGTGTGTGTGGGATGAAGGAACATATCTGATATTTATAGAGGGGCTAGGCGGTGGAAAGTGTTAGAGTAGGTGCCCAACTAGCCAACTTGTGGCATGTGGGTTCTTATTGACTTTTTGTAAAACGATCTTTATTTATGAAATTCGTATTCTTTTATGGCATTCTTTATGTTCATTATTTTATAATGTTAACAATTGTGTTGGATAAAGACCTAGAATGCACCATAGTGTATGTTGTTGGCAAACAATGGCGGATCTGGATCCCGTTTGCCGGGGGCGCAGCGAAAATCAAAAATTGCCCCGAGAAAAGTTCAATACATTCAAATACAGTTCTATAAACATTCATAGGGTGTTCATAGAATCATTACCTTGCTGGCGTCTAGGCGCCTGGCTCCAACCAGAATTCGCAGGGAAATCTGGCTCTTGAATTGTAGGCGACGGTAGATCCTCCTAATCAGGTCCACGACCGGAAACAAGCTTCCGCCGTCAGTCTGTACTAGAAGATCTGACGGATGTTGGCACGGACGGAAACTCCTCATCGCGGTGATCGAAACAATTCCGATCACGGGGCGACGGACGGCGGCGGCCGGCGGTGGCGCGTGGAGACCGGCTGGCGGAGGCGTGAGGTTTTGGAGGAGGGGCGGGCCAAACGACTAGGAGCTAGGCTTAGGTTGTAAGTCTTGTGTTTAAAGCCCTAAACCAACTTAACTAAATAAAGATGGTACATGGGCTTGAACCGGCCCAATGGACTTGGGTCACACCCAGGTCAATATGAACATTCGATTCATTTAAATCACTGCGGTTTCATTATAACTCCGATCGACGATCAGATCGGACCGATCGACTCAGTTTCCCAAAATGAATATTATGAGTGAAAAACAATTTTTCAGATACCTAGTCCAAAATGACAGTTTTGCCCCTCAACTTTGGGAAATCGCAATTTGACCCCTGTTGACTTTTAGGAAGTCGCACTCCCTAAAATCCTCCTC